>BOPP01000212.1:28837-44178 GCA_017312745.1 Gryllus bimaculatus
GGGGGGGGAGGAGGGCAACTTGCCCCAGGCCACTTCTTCATTGGGGATTCGAATTTCTTTCGATTCACAAGAAATTAAAATTATATTTTATCTCTAATCTAAATTTAATGCCGTAAGTTATTTCTGACGCATGGAAAAACGAATTCTGTTAATTAATTGAGTGAGGAGATAATTTTTTTTGTACTAAGTTTTGTAGTTTTTGAAATAAGAGCCCCCTTGGACTAACTGCTTTGAACTTAGTACTTTGCACTGTTCTAGAAATAAATTTTAGAATTTTTTTCAGAAAATTTTGTTATTAAAATTGCATTCATTTCTCGCAAAATGAAGCACAAAATACATATATTTTAAAAAATGCTGGTCATCATGTAAAGATCTACTGCTGAAAAACATTTCAAAAGAAAAAAATTCTATCTTTACTCTGGCAGTTGAAAGAAGACGTCGAAAAAAATCAAACATTTGGAATATTTAAAAAATCAGAGATTTAATCTAAAATTGGATCTGCACCATTTTTATAAATGCACTTTGGCTTATCTGAGAAGAATGGTGAAAGAAAAAATTGGTACCATTTTTGAAAAAATATTGAAAATATTGTTGAGACGTAATGTAAAATCCCCCAATAATCTGAATATATCTTTTTCAAATTCAAGTAACGGTGACTTCAGCCATTGATTGGAGAATATTAATTTTGGTAAAAACCTTTCTCACGGTTTAGTCGTTGTTCATATGCAGGAAGACGGACGGAGAGAGGGACAAACAGATCCACAAACGGTTTGCCATAAACGAATTTCTGGTTTCAAAGACCCACAAAATGTGTCTCTGAACATGTAACAGGAAATACTTTGCGAAATATAGGAACACCAATATAATCCGATGACACCGACCAATGACACCGAAATATAGGAATCATCCACTTTTTCGGTGTCAGGAACCCGCATTAAGAATTTTTCTGCGGAAAATTCCATTTTTTTCTCGTTCCTGTGCTCGGACTGTTTCCTCGAACATGCTTTCAGAAGCAGCCTCGACGTCCGTTTTTTGCCTGGTCTGTGGCTGGACCATTGCCTAGTTACTCCACACACCAGTAGCCCGCGCTTTGAAAGGGGAACATAAATACAGTTATTGGAAGCAATTACCGAAATGAATTGTTTAACTCGATTAAAATAGCGTGGTTTGATCAAATAATTTGAAAGAAATACTTTCAATCTTTTTTTACAAATGAGTTTGCTGATTGCCATCATTTTAATAAATAAATGTATGTTACGAGGGTTGATATTAAATTGAAATCAAGATTATTACAAGTATATTTTAATTTCAGGGAAGATTAGATCCCTTGATTTTAAGGCAGATATACAAAAAATGAAATTTGTTAAGTAATGAATGATAGTTTTTATTAAAATTGTAGTCACTTCTTTCCATATTAGACTATTAACTAGGTCTTGGCCAGCGTTATCGCGTTCAACTATGCGGCTCCGGGTTCGATTGCCGGCCAGGCAAAATTATAGTGCGCGTTTTTCTTGCTATGCCCCAATATATGTTGCTGTGTGACGATGATAAAATTCACTTCTCAGCTTGAGAAGACTGGAATACGGCGTGAGGATAGCTGCGTACTAGCCACACGTACCCCCTTAACCCATGGCTGCGAGACAGGGACGTCGCCGGTAGGCCTGATCCCGTTCATTGGCTTTCGCGCCACGTACATACATGTATAATAAGAATATTCATTTGGATTTAAATTCGTCGCAAGATAATAAGCAAACTGGTTAAATCCATGAAGAATATTATGTACGAATAATAAATAATTCACTCATAGTTTCTGTCAAAGTTTCATATTAAAGTTGCCGTTGTGAACGAGGCGCTGCCTGAGTTGAACGGAACGCCTAAACCCAGTAGGTCCCCACGCCATGACATGGGCGCACAGAAAAGTGCAAGAGTGGAAGTCAATGTAAAATTATATTGGAGGAAAAATACCGAAATTATCTTCCACGATAAAATTAAAGAGTCTAATTTTAGATGCACTTTAATCTCAACGCTCAGCGATAGTGAAATGGTTTCTCTCGCACAGTACTAAAATGCTATAACGCGCAGTTTGTGGGAAGGACGTTCGCATAAGAGTTACATTTTCAGTTTTCAAACAATTATTATTCACGAAATGCATAGTTTTCGCACGTGTTCAGATTTTATATACTTGTTTATACGTATATAAGAATATATATACACTCAGTCAAGGGAAAATATAACATATTCTCTGGACTGAAACAACTACAAATTTCGTGGTTTCTATTTTTTACCTACGGCCCAGCAATTGAACCAATTTCACAAAAGCAGATATTTTGAGAGAAAGTTGTAATATATTTTCTCGTGCCAGTAGCGGTGTTCTAAGACATAGTTTGGCTTTCGCTTGCAAATACGTTAGCAAAAATCTCCTATGACTCTTTACTTATTGCAAAGGACCCCTAGAATTGGGGAAACAAATGCATAAAGTATAATATAAGACGGGCCCTAATCTCCTACGAACACTAACCAGGTTTCAGGTGCAAGTATGTGAGTATACAAAGGGTAAAAATAATGTATTATGTAGCCTCGCTGCTGTTACTTTTGACCTATGCCCCAACTAAGCTAACAAGGACGCCCTGACCCCATCCAGCCTCTTCCGCTCTACCTTTTGCTTGTTTCCGCTACGCCCAATCCTTCCACATAATTCACTCTTTTGCTTCGCCTACTACTTCGGCATTTACATCTCCTCCTGCTGTTATCGCTTCTACTGCTCCTTCCGTTGCTTGTGCTCATTGCTGTCCTCCCGCAAATTCTGCTCTTTCCTCCTCTTACGGTCATTCTGGTCTTATCTCTTCTTTCGCCTATTCTGCGTTTTACAGTCCTACCGCTCGCTTTCTGCCCTCTCTGCTCTTTGCTCTCCTTCTGGTCATTACCCATCTTTCGGTCTTTCTGCTCTTTGCTCTCCTACAGCTTATTCTCGTATTTGCAAAATAAATGTTATTATATTGATTTAATAATAAATGTAATCTAAAATGTAATAATTGAAGTGCACAGTTATAAAATTAGAGTACAACGAAAAAGGTGATAAATCTTGTTCCTATATATTGTAAATTACTTTATTATGTTATGTCGTCAGAATTCTGTTTTGAAGATCCTTGATGTCGAAAAATCACAAAACGTTTGTCCCGCCATCTATGGTCAACGTCTAAACTGTTCAGTCGATTTTCTCCAAAATTGATATTCCCCTCTCTATATGAATGAACTCAAGTCTATAGGAGTTTGAACTGGATATTTTGATTTTTGAGGGTACATTCCATACTGACTCAAGAACATTTTCAAAATTTTCCCAAAACTTGCTCAATTTTTTAAATTAAACTTTGTCCTCAGAGAGCGTAAAAGACGCTTAAAAGAATGTTGCCGGTATCATTTTCGTTAAAATCTCTAATTTTCGAAAATTGTCAAAGTTCAAATTGTTTTCGGCCCCTTGCTACAAATAAAATATAAAGATAGAAATGCTTTCCTTAACGAAATCAGTTCTACAGAGAGACATTTTGAAATGCCATTCTCAAAACCCGCTACAAATATTTTCTTGAATTTTTTCCACACATAGAGCAAGAAACTCTTAAATAATGACGCAAAACTCATTTTCGTTGAACTACCAAAATGTTCGGAAATTTCAAATGTATAATTAACGTGAGAAAATGTGTGCCGTTGCTTGAACTACTCAAGTTTTATGTTTGAATGTACTACAATGTAGTACTTGACTCCTACAGTCGCAATTGTAAAATCCAAAATGTTATCTGTTTGTTTTCCATCTGTGCTCTACATACAATAGAGGTGGGTTTTGAAACTGTGTGCTCCCATTTCTTGAATCCAATAGTAATTTCTCTGAGACCCCGTTCTCTGCGTGTCTGCGTTGTAGTTCACCAACGCCAAATCTCTGGGAGTGCGCCAAACAGAAAACGCTACATTTATCGATTCTTTAACGACATTTCCAGTTCTTAGCGACTCATAGTGTAGGGGACACACGGCTCACTTATGCTACAGAGAATCAAATACCGGGAATATATAGTTTGGATTTGTGTGGATTCGCGGGAGGTTTTTTCGGAGTTCATTTGTTCCCTCAGCCATTTATTTCATTTCCACATCAGCAATCGATCTTTATCATTAAAGAACGGATTCACGTGTAGTTACATATTTTCTTTGCTGACTTAAAATGGGATAAAACTTAGACAAATATTTGAATCATGAAACGAACGTTATTTTAGAACTTGTTTTACTTTGCATGAAACTGACGGTTTTGGGGGTTATTGCACGAAATTGAACACTTTGGATAATGCTGTCTGAAAATTGCATGTTTTGGGGTTTTACTGAACAAATAGGAAAGTTGTTTAATTGCATACAATTTAATTCTTATAATATACGCTTGTTTTAAATGAACTTTTAAAAGTTTTCATTTAACAAAAAGGCTTTTATGACTTAACTCGGCTGTGCATTAGGGTGGTCTGTGAAACCCCACTGCCATTTAAGATGTATCAATTCTTCATTTTGTTGTCCCATGAACCAAGCGTCAGTACATTCCAGCTATTGCCTAATTAAAGTTCGTGAGGGATTGCAGTTGGGAATAGGCATACGCGGTGTTGCCACTGTCCTTGGTTGCGGCAGCTCATCCAGCGCTGTTCGGAGTCAACCTTCCAATAGGATCATCGTATACGGCATCCATTTTGTCAGCCGTCGCTGAACTTACCAACACGAGACTGCATGCGCGTTTCACATTTGACCTTACGTCGGGGCAGGAAGGTTAGCGGCAAGCTGGGCTGAGTTTCAAATTCATTGAATTTCTCGGAACAGATGTTGCCCTGTGAAATCGAGAGAGAATGCAATACGTTTTTGACAGCTTGTAGCTGTGTGCACATGTTCGTCAGAGTGAGTCTCGACACACAGAAGGTGTGTAAATATACAAGGACTTTTTTTCTGATGATAGAAGATGTAGTCATTTTTCAGAAAATCATTTGAAAATGTACATAATTGCAAATTATAATAAAAAATTAAGAATTTTTCTGGCATAACTTAATTATTTTTTATTTTGAAGATATTTTTGTATTAACTTTTTGAATTTTTTGCTAATTTAATTTTGTGTACGAATACTATTTATAATATCAAATATGATTTGTTTAAACTATACGTACAAACTGAGTATTAAAAGAATAGTGAAATCATAGTATTTCATTCACTTTAAACTAGTCAACTGGAGTTTTAGAGTACATAACACCATTAAAAAAAAATTATTATTGCATGTTTTTACACAGTTCGGTTGTTTTACTTCACGTTTTAGAGAATTTTGCTGCACGAAAATCAGATTTTTACTAATCATTAGTAGCCTTTCATCAAAGCCATCCACTTTAAGTTTAACCAAAAAATCTAAAGAATGGAGATAATAAATAAGAACAGGTGTCATTTCCCTCCCCTTTAGAAAGTATGCACTTTCCAAGCAGGTCTAGTAAGCTAGGTAGAGTGATGGGAATATGTTTTGCTTGCCGTATGTCTCTCTTACCACAAGGCGCTCAGGCCTGGGAACATCGCTAATTGGAATAAGTCGGCTTAATCTGACCCCAAAACGACAAATACATACAGGCATTTGTAGAAATGCTCCATGAAAGATTTTTAGGAATCTACTGGGATAACATTAAACAAAATGAGCATGTTAAGAGGTCTCTAGAATAGGTCGTGAAGGCAAAATCTATGATATTTGTTCATAAGTATTTGGGTGGGCTTACATGATGTTCTAGTGAAGGTACGTGATGGTCTGTGTCTGTAAAATTCAAAATGAACATAAAGATGCAATAATTAAGATTATAAAGATATTCAAATCAACTATGTTGAGTGTATGATTAACACTTGCTACATTAACATTAAAATACTGCTGCTACAATAGCACATACTTTCTCGTACCATTTCTAACGTTTGTAATTTACGAAAATTCAGAGAGTATAACAAATGTGAGACCGCTGACTTTTTAAGCGTCCTTCGCAAAAAAATTCGTCTGATCCGTAGCGAGAAAGTAAAAACACGTGAACAAGAAATACATATCCTCGGAATAAGTGTATTCGTACACCATTTTTAGCTTCAACGCATTTGTTTCGATTGTTGTTAACGAAAGACGGGCTGTTAATCGTAAATTAAAAATGCGATCTGTACTAAGCATTATTACAAATGCAAAGTCTGGCAGACTACTTTGGGTAAAAGTAAAGGAAAACTCATTTTTATAATGAAAAACTAAATTAGTGGATTTTGCATGCATAATATACAGTTACAAAATACATTATAAAGGTTTTTGTAGGTACATGTAAATGACCAGACATTTCCTTGATGTGTCCGCACATGGCTTTTGAGAAGCATCAACAGAAGTACCTCGTCACATAAACTTTGTTATGATCACCATCGTCCTGTTATAATTCCTAAATGTTCAGAATGCAACTTCAATAATACAAGAAAAAAGTTTGAATACATTATTTAAAATGTTAGCCAATAAAGCGCCAAAGATATCACTGATGTAACTACAGAGGCGTAGTCTGTTGGACGACGCGTGTTAAAACGGCGTATACCGGAAATAGGCATAGGATATGTGTATTTTACTGGCTAGTCACACAATGAAGGTACATAGACTTTCAGAAACGGGGAGTGAGGGGATGGGGCGTGGCAAACTTTCAGTACTAGTTGCGTCGCCTTTGTAATCTAGGATTAAATGTTTAACTAAAGCAAACCGGTTAAGAGTGAAAAACCTCGCAAAATGCTGTGTAATAGGTAGGGACTGGATCTCACTATCTAGCGAGAACGGAAGATTCCCACTCCCACTACACTTACGGGACTGATAATATAAGTCGTTGGTGCGTTCCGGGCGCTACAGTCATTTGTCTCGCAAGTGCAGTATAGGGTTTTATCGCGTGAGTTGGCAGCGTTCTTCCCCTCAGGATGGTGAGATTTGGCGCCAACCTTCACGTCGACTTGTGTGGTTTTCCCATCCAGGTACGCCCTCTAACACTCAACTGGTCTCCCGACGTGTCTGTAAGTGTAATGCATGTAAGCGTGTGTGTAAATAAGGGGACAGGATAGGACAGGAAAGAGAACAGAAAGATCTGACGCGGACCGTGGCCCGTTTGTTATGGCAAACCAATTCATCGGAGGGTCTGGCCGATATTCATCGGAGAAACCTCGGAAAAATTCCAATCAGAGCAACTGGCCGCTAGAATTCCGCTGCTGCCGATTTCATCCTAGCTATGTCGCTAGTGTTGAAAATCTGCCACCGTCTGGACTTCAACCCTAGAAGCACCCGCTCAGAGCCCCCTGGAATCCGGCTGAGGTGGGGCCGTACGTTTTGTCCTAGCGGTGCCTCTGACCGGTAGGCCTTGGGTTCGAGTCCTGACGGTGGGAGATTTTCACACTAGCTTGTCAACTAGGTCGAATCCAATCGCTGTCTGGAGGAAAATTCTAGCGGTCTGTTGCTCTGATCGATACTTTTCCATGGTCTTTTTTTTCAATACCAGGGAAATGCTGGAGCAGTACCTAGCAAACGGGTCACGGCCGCGCGCGATCTTTCCTTCCTCTTCCTTGACCTATCCTTACCCCTAACAATCACACACGCCGGGAAACCTGTAGGGAGCGTGGGGCTTGTCCCGGCTGGGGCGGTGCCAGCCCCGGGTGGGAGATACCTGGTTGAGGAGGTCAGCGCCGCTAGCGGACGGTAGGTCGGCGCCGGACCTCCCTAACCACCGCCACCTCCCGAGCAAAAAAACATGTGCTACACTAACGGGACTAATGACTGTAGTACGTGATATGCCAGGAACCACTAACAATCAATCAATCAATCAGCCAATCAACAAATCAATCAACAAATCAACCAATCAATCAACCAATCAACCAATCAACCATCCAATCAATCAATGAACCAGTGTGCGGAGGGACTTGGAACCCCCTCGTCCTTGGTTTCGGACTCCGTCGCGCAGCGCTCGCATCGACCCCGGCGCCTCGCGTGGGCCGCGCGCCGTCCCACTTTCGGGGCGGTCGCCGGGCGCACTGTCACGAGCACTCGCCGGCTGTCGTGCCGCGCATCGATTTACTTTCTCGATTATTCATTCGCGTCGATGGAACTAGTCGCTGGACGCGCCCGCGCAAACATCCCGTACATTGGGAATTACTGTTCTCAAATTGGCAATGATTTTACGTTCGAACTTCACTTCGTATGGCCAACCCATGAACTGCGAACTAAATCGGGTATTCGGGTATTGTGCTTAGGGACACATTAATATTAATAAGCATTATTAAAAAGAGGTCTTTGTCCCGTGTGATTAAACTGAACATTTATTATATTTAATATAATATGTAAAAAACATTGTTTCTTTGTTTGTCCGTTCGTGCGTTGCGTACCGTTTATCCGATTGCGATAAAACTTTGTCAACTTATTGCTTGCACTTGTGGGAAGAATGTAGGCCTAGTACGATGAGAATGTGCGCATGTTGATGCGCATTGATGATGATTGTATGCTGACCCAAGCGCGCCTGTTCAGGATCTCTACGCAATGGCACTCTACGCAACCCGTAGCACCCAGACGTATTAAGAGTGTCTGCCCCTGCAATTGTAACGCCCAAGAGAGTCAGGTGAAGAGAGAGAGAGAGAGAGAGAGAGAGAGAGAGAGAGAGAGAGAGAGAGAGAGAGAGAGAGAGAGAGAGAGAGGCCGGTATAGACGCAGAGAGAGAGAGAGAAAAAAATAGAAAGAAAGAGACGGGGAGAGAGATGGGGAGAGAGACGGGGGAGAGACGGGGAAAGAGATGGGGAGAAAGACGGGGAGAAAGACGATGAGACAAGGAGAGACGGAGACAGAGGTACAGGGACAGTCAGAAAGATGGAGAGAGAAAGGGACAAGAAAGGAGAAAGATAGAGATGGACAAAGTCTTGCTGGTTCCGCTAGTATTATATTGTTTTTGAGATTCCGTACGTTTTTAATCGTTCGTGCTACATTTACATGATTGATAGGTTGATTATTTCGTATTTCCGGGCGTGCCAACTGCCACGGTCATTAGATCCATAGAACATGTTTTTTCCTCGAGAGGTCACTGTGATCTTCCCCCTTTCGATGGCGACATACATATGTCGCTTTGTGGGGTTCTCCACCCAAATATATCACACCGGCGGAGAAAAGCTACAAGCTCGTACGGGTAAGGGTACGAAAAGGAAGAGGAAAGATAGTTCGCGTGCTGTCGATGTGAGGGTACAGAGAAGCGGGGGTTATGAGGTTCACTTTTTGTTTTTTAAAATATAAATCAGAATTAATTGCTCCTAAGAACAAGTATGTGCTAGTTTGTCTCACATTAGCTATCAAACTTGTGTTTTTATCACACAAATTAATCAAACATACTGAAAACCTCTCAAATATCGAATTTACAAAAACTTGCATTTGTCCCCCACTATTCCCACATGGGGATAATGGGAGCCAGTAAAGAAATATGAAGCAAAATTAACTCTCGTATGTGGTGCTGTTAGAGAACACTATTTTTTTTACATTTCCTGCTCTTTAATTGTGAATGGAGGGAAAAGCGATATCCAAGATCACGTTGTTACTGCGAAACCAGAAATGCCCTAAAATCTACGTCCTTCAGTAAGGAACTAACTACTTATTTTACCATTGCTAAGTGGGGTGAACGGAATGAGGCTGCCACAAAGGCCACGTATGGTTTCCACTCAGGTAACCCAGCCCAACACTTAAACTCAATTTTCTCAAAATATTTTTTTCTGAAAAACTTGATCTGCCATTCTTTTTGAAAGTCAATATAGCATCTGGGGTATTTTTTGTAACAGGAGCTTTCGGACATCCTGTGTACTCTAAGAGACACATCACTGTTATGAAATTGGGAATGTCTCACATCAAGATCTTCTACATCATGTGCACACTAGATGGCTAAGAGTTTTCGCAGCAATTGATTGAATTTTACGTGGTGTGTTTCAGGCATAAAAGTCATTCTTTTTGTCACAAGACAATAAGGGCTTCAAAAGAATACGAGATTTCTCTAGTGGCGTTGGAGGGACTTACTTAGATTAGCTGGTTTCAAAAGTCCATGGCAAGGATTGAATTGCAAGGCATTTCGGAAAATGAAGTTAAATAACACTGTTGGATGTAATTGACACTTTGAAGGAAAGAAAGAAAGAACGCTGGTTCTGTTAGTTCTTAGTTAACCGATTGTATTGTCAAAGTCACAGTACGTAAACTTCAAGGAATAATAACTTAATGAATGTAAGTCCTTCTACGATTCTGTCATTGATTATTATCTGAAATGGAATGTGCATCTCACTGAACTCAAATTATTTTGGTTGGATACGTTTTCAAAAATCAGGTGTGATGAAAATGAGCTTATATTGAATAAAAATGAAATAGTTGAATGGGAAAGGCTCTTCCAAATTAAATGAACGTAGACTGTTAAATCAGGGAGTGAAATTGGCATAGTCAGAGATATCTACAAACAAATACAGAATTTAATAGTCCATTAGATAGTAAGAAGTGGATAATATTCTTCAATAATATCTCGAGAAGACAATATTCTGAGCCCTTAAACATTTCAATTTTTTTCTCTCCCTGACTATATTGCGAATGTAGAGGGTATTCTCGTTAGTGAACGCTTACTAGATTGATGATAGGAGCAAATTATCAATATTCAAATGTTGATATTCATTGCAATATTAGTTGTTTTACGTTTACTTTTGTCAAATTATACAAATAAATAAATTAAATGTCTTTCGATCACAATCTTTCTGCGTTCACAACTTCTACCAGAACCTCTAAATGAAATGTGTAAATTTGTAGATAAATAAATATTAGTTTGTTTGTAGTTCATATGAACAGTATTTTAAAACTCCTACACTGCATTAATTGAACTTAGGAAGAAAAGCCATGAACTCGCCACTTCATAACATAGTTATGTATTAACAGTATTTAAAAGGATTGTTCATAAAATCGTTTACAGCAAGTCGTTAAATAACTCCTCTTACTTAGCGGAGGCTTTCTTACGAGGAAGTCCGTACGTTGCTGAACCAAACTACTTCTCCTGTAGTTTATACGTGAAAAGTTTGTGTAACACTGAATTTACGTAACTAAGAGTTTCATTTACCTCATAACAGAAGGTTGGGGTGACGTCGCTAGTTTTCACCCGGACTTCTCTCACTCTAAGCATGAGGTTCGCAAAACAACACCCGGAGATGTGTTGCCAGAAATAAAAGACGAGAAAAGAAAGAGTCCGTGTTCTATCATATCAGCTGCGTGTCTCATTTGTTTCTTTGTTAAACGTGTGTCCTCATTTGTCACCTTGCTCGTAGGACCTCTATATTATAAGGCCATTTGAAATCGCCTTTCTGAACCGGGGTTACGAAACAATAAATGAGAATATGACTAAAATTAATACAGAGTGCGAAGAACTGGGCTAAGTCAGTTTCTTTTCTTTCATCATCTTCTTCTCTCCTCCGTATCATTCATCTACTGCTTGATCTTCTACCTCTTCTCCTAGTCTATCCTCCTCCTCCTTATTCTTCTCAATGTTCAGCTAACAGTGTGGCGGTGCACCAAGAAAGCGTGTGAACATAAACTACAATAATTCCACGCTTCATCCTTGAATTTATTTTATAGTATCCATTACTTCTTTCTCACAAATAATGATAACGTTACACGTAAATTTTCCTCGTTATTAGTAAATGGTAAAAGAAAAAATTAATAAAATCTGAAGAGTTATCACACTTTTCACTCCTTAACAACCCAATGCTATTACACTTTTTACCAACGATAGTGTGTGCTAACATTTCTCTAAGCTCTAAGCTCCTAGACAAGCTCTAAGACATGTGTGGTAGTGTAGTGCACGTAAGAGCAAATGTGTGTACGGGAGGGGCGAAGATAGGACGAGGAAGAGGAAAGAAAGATCGTGCGCGTCCGGGGGCCAGTTCGTTAAGATAGTCGCTGGTATTGATCGCAGAAACGACGGAAAGCCGCCATTCAGAGCAACCGCTTGCTAGAATTCTACTCCAGATAGCGGCTGGATTCGGCCTAGTTGACAAGCTCTTGTTGAAAATCCTGCTGTGTTGGGATTTTAACGCTAGGTCCTCCCGGTCAGAGGCTCTGCAGTGACATCAATTGTCTGAGCCGTCTAAACCAGTTCAGTGTGCAGAGGTTGGTAGGGGTCCTTTGTTTTGATTTTCCCCATTTCTCGTAAAAGTTTTCGGTGTGAGTCTGTTCTAGTGAGAGTGAGTTTTGTGAGAGTATAGATGCGCAATTTAATCGCGATTATTACAGTATTCAATTATTTCATACGATTAATAAACGAATAATATGGATTATGTGTAGGATAACAAACACACTGATTTAATTTTACGATTATTTTGATTGACTTTAAATAGTTTGATTATGTTTCATTAAGTTGATTGTAAAGAAAAAAGATTTCATGACGTTAATGTCTCTGAATAACTGTCACTTAGTTCGGAATATAAATGTAAAGATGGCGCTTTAGTGCACTTTCATTTTGAATTTTGTGATTTAGTGTAATTCATTTGCACTAAAAAATTAATTTACGTGTTAATGATATTGTTAACATGTTCAATTGTTTATTTGGTTTGAAAACGTTTTTCTGTAATGAATGAGAAAATACGAGAGTCATTTTGGCAATACTATTCTAAAAGTAACTTTTTTTGTTGAGAAAAAACATTTACGGGATCACAAGATTTTCGTTCAAAAATTTAAAGCATACATACGTGAAAATAATACTTCATCCTAATTCATCTTATTCTACTAACCAACAATTTCGCTACAAATAATTTGTATTGTCCATGTTGTTTTAAAATAATATTCACGTATTATGTATTCGTGTTTGTAAGTATGTATTTGGAACTTTTTTGGGTAGTACGAGTATTAATCTAATAGCGTTTTCCATTCGTTGCACTGAAACCCATCCCAGTGGGCAAAACCGTCATCGCTCCGCAACAGTCTGCCCTACACGCGTCAAGGGCAGCCACGAATGAAAAGGATTCCGGCACTGAGTCAGGGCGTGTGCGCTGCGCAGTGAGATTATAGACAGCCGTTCTTTATCTGTAACTATAGTACACTACATTTTGAACTGAAAGGCTTCTGCAGAATTGTTTCGTTACTGAAAATAATAAAAACATTAACAAGAACATTGCCGCTGCCGTACGAATAAGTGAACGAGAAACATTTCTTGGCACATTTGAATGATTTTGTAAGGGCATTAGTCACTTAGTCATTAGGGCATTAATTTTTATTTTTTACTATATGAGCGTTTTGAAATTGAGACGTACCTACCCTGTGGTTACTAATTAGCACTGGACTTGTGAAAATGTCGTTATTCAAGGATGAATTTTAAGAATACACAATATGATTTTCCGAACTTCGCGTAAGTCACAAAAAATACTTTTCTTGTAAAACATGATATACTCCATCATTCGAATTGTGTCTGCATGACAGAAGTTGCCTTCTCATTTCCACCACGAATCCAAATCAACATTCATAAATTGCGTACCTAACCTGAAAAGGGCCCGGTGCAATGGACTGCGCTGACGATAGCCTACGCAGGTGCTCTGAGTGCAAACTGGTTCCGAGTCATTGTGTGAATGGAACATGCGCATCTCTGCCCTGAGGCGCTCTAGCGGTCAAATGGAACACGAAAGCTGCCTAGGGTGCACGCTGAGCGCGGCGAATGGAAAACGCTATAGGCAGCGGTATTCCCGGGCGGTCTGGGGTCTGTTTTTATTTTTTATCCACGCCAGGAGCCATGTGCGACATGACATTCCCATCTAGCATACGAGGCCTGCCTGAGCATTTCTTTCACCATACAGCTACGGGAACTGAGACGATTGAAATGGAAAAGTACAGCTCTATTTTTGCCACGACCAGAAATAGAACCCGGTATCGCGCCACGAAAAGCTAGCATGTTTATTATCATCCACCCGAGGAGCACTGTTCTATTTTTCTTATTACTAAAGACTTATGAGCACGAAAAACTGTAGAAAAGGGAGGCATTTACAAATGTAAAATACGCATTCAAAAAGGCACTATAATTTTTTTCCTTTTCCTTATTTATGTACTTAGGTAGAAAGTTTCTGAAGTAACACAACATAGTTAACTTCATGAAATGTTTGCTTTCGTTATTGTTCTGAAAATTCCTCGTACAGATCTTTCCTATCATTGTGGGGCGATTCGGTCAAAAAATTTGAATTGCATAATATGAATTACCCGCACAGAGGTGGCAGTAAAACGGAACGTAGATTTATCAAGAAATGATCAATTTCTCTGTGCTCTGCCAAATAAAACCAAAGAATCGTACAATATTTTATTAAAGAGAATAGCATTTTGATCAATAAATACGAGAATATGTAACACATATGCGTTTAAACACAAAATAGGCATTTATTAGTGATATAGGCGCTATAAAATTTGCTCATATTGCTTTTAATCCTTCAAAATTAATAAAGTAACCAAGTAACTTAAAAGAAAACGTGACCGTTGAAGAAAAAAATATGGAAGTAGGCAAAAATATGCAGGTTAGTAATCACCTGGAGGCGGATTTTAATTAAATGTCATTTTTTCTTTACACTTTAAAAAAGTGCCGATTGGCATAGAAATTCATTTTATGTCATGAGAAAAGGAAATTACCAATTTTTATACGTCATTTTTTTCATTTTTCACCGATTTGGAATAAGTCATTTTTTACATTTTACGTCACTTTTAATGCTTTTTAGCTGTTTTAATCTATTTTTATATATTTTAATGGCTCTTGCATCAAACAATATTTACGAGATGCCACAAATGTTCTCCAGAGAATTCCTGAGTACCTATACCTGGTAGCCTAATCGAATTTTTCGCTCCGAATTTGTAATGTTAGCCATTATGAGAAACCTATGACGCTTTCAGTGCCATTGGCGGTTCAGCCGATTTTGGGACAACTAAAATCAGTAATTTTTGCCAAAGAATAGTCAAAAACAAAAGATTTAAAGCTGAGTTCACTTAAACGAATAGAATAAGCGTCGATTACGTCAGTAATGAATTTACAGCTGGAATTGTTCATCCTAACTGGTTTTGAATTCATTCTTTACGTCAATTTTCTTTGCTTTTATGGTTTTAAATAAACATTTTAAGTACATTTTATTGATAATTTTTGGCGGTGTTTTATGTCACCAAAATCCGTCCCCTAGTAATCACGCATCGCCACTAAGAGTGAGCAAGATCCACGCGTCAGTTTCACATGGGACCTTTCTCCCCTCTCCAAATCGCAAACCCTGTTGCTTCTTCAGCCACCCCCCCCCCAACG
>BOPP01000212.1:71283-93691 GCA_017312745.1 Gryllus bimaculatus
AGGAGAAGAAGGAGGAGGAGAAGAAGGAGGAGGAGAAGAAGGAGGAGGAGAAGAAGGAGGAGAAGAAGGATGAGAAGGAGGAGAAGAAGAAGAAGGAGGAGAAGAAGAAGAAGAAGGAGGAGAAGGAGAGGAAGGAGAAGGAGAGAAAGGAGATGGAGAGGAAGGAGAAGGAGAGGAAGGAGAAGAAGGAGAGGAAGGAGAAGGAGGATAAGGAGGAGAAGGAGGAGAGGAAGGAGAGGAAGGAGAAGAAGGAGAAGAAGGAGAAGAAGGAGAAGGAGGAGAAGGAGGAGGAGGAGAAGGAGGGGAAGGAGGAGAAGGAGGAGAAGGAGGAGTAGGAGGAGAAGGAGGAGGAGGAGAGAGAAGAAATCGGGAGAGATGGCTCAACACATCAACTGATGTCACTGTTGTGGCTCTGATCGAGAAGTCTTAGGTTCAATTTCCGAAGCCGGCACGATTTTTGTCACTGGCTAGACAGATTAGTCGAATACAGTCGCTGTCTGGACGACCATTCTAGCGACCGGCTGCTCTAATCGGTAGTTTTCCGTGGTTTCTCGGATCAACACCAGGCGAAAGCCGGAGCAGTACTCTAACAATCGGGCCACGGATCGCGCGCGATCTTTCCTTCCCGTTCCTTGTTCGATCCACCCCCATGCATATACACACACTTACATGCGCTACACTACCACACCTTGTATCGGCTGGGGCGGAGCCTCTCTGATGCAGGAAAATCCCACAAACCGACGATAGGTCGATGCCAGTCCTCGCCATCGACCGGAGGAAGATAACCGCTACCTCCCGACGGTAAAACATTGCCTATACTTACGGGAATAATGACCCTAGTGGTTGAAAATTATCATCTATAAAAGAAAATGATGAAATATGTCGATTGCTCGGTTATTTAGTGTTTGCGAGCGCGTCAAGAGCTATGGCGAGCAGTTACGAAAGTGTAGTGCATATTTTATGGGCGATAACGATGATCTTCCTCCGCTGGATTCAAAGTCGGCTAGCGGAGTTTTCCCCAGCCACATATCTCCCAACAGCGGGGCCCAGTCCCAGCCGGGTCAAGTTCTAAGCTCCCCACCGGCCTCCCGACATGTGTGGTAGTGTAGTGAATCTGCTTGTAAGTATGTACCATTAAGAGATGAGGATAGAAGAAGAAAGAGTTAGGAAAGAAAAGGTCCATGTCCCGTTTGTTATGATACTGCTCCGGCATTTGTCTGGTGTTGATCGTAGAAACTACGGAAAACTACCAATCAGAGATGTCGGCCTCTTGAATTCGCCTTCAGACAGCGACGGAATTCCATCTAGCTATGTAGGCTGATGGTGGCAGATCCACCATGGAATTTGAACCCTAAGACTTCTCGATAGAAGACTCCTTCCAGCCGTTGCTGCAGAAAGAAAATAACAGTTAATGCGAGCGTGGTCGTTCTATTAGTGTGATATTTGAGAGGGGGCAACTCGAGATGTGAAGTTTGGTATACAAGGTATTAAGTTATCTAAGTAGTTGTTATTGTTAAACCGTTGAATCGCGGGTGAAATATGGTAAAAACGCAGAATATTGTATCCGTCACCTCTGGCAACATGTCCTTCATGACGATCCTTTACACCCTACTGGTGCACTGGTAGTCAGCGTAGACGCAAAATTGACTGATTGATAACGACATATGACATATCCTATCTTCGATACCCCTCTATAATTCAGGTGAAGTGCGCCCATGCCATGTTAACGCGGTGTAGCCAGAAATTACGGCTCATCGAACTATTCACAGGCCCACATACTGCCACGATTCATATCGTACATTTTGAACAGGCATTCGGTAAAAAATTACCATCGTATTTCTTTATTTTTCCCTTCAGTATTACCACGTTTAATGCATTGACTGACTGTTTAAGAACCGTCTGTATCTTCGATGAGTTGGTACTGAAATGTAGAAGAACTAATTAAACTGAACTAAATTAATCATTCATTTCAACTTTCTTCTTTATATTAGTTAAATTATTCATATCTTCACCTGGGTAAATTCACTATTAAATCACATTATTGCGTCACATAATTATTTTACTTTAATTTAAAATGCGCATTGTGTTGTGTGCGAAGTCTCTAGACCCTCCATTCTCGTTTGCGGAAAGATCTCACTGTAGTTTCAACAGCGGTTAAGATACCACGGCTAGGCGTCTTACCAAATCCCGATTTGACTATCAGAATAGCCAATTGACATGCGCATTAGATTGTCACGTGGATACTTGGGTATGCGCAGCATGCCGTGGTCTGCTTTGCATAAGCATATGTGAAGGTACGCTGTCCGGGTAGAGAGGAGTTACTCTAAGTAGGGACCACTTTGACAGGGTGGGAAATAAATGAGCGTAGAGCAAGGGGGATGGCATTGTAAAAGAGAGTGACGATGCCATTTACAAATGAATGCATGTACGTAATCTGCAGTTATGTAGTAGCAGTAGCCAAGCAGTACATGTCATAGCGGTCCCTTCTTACAGTAATCTCTGTATACTAACGCGCGCACGATAGACCAGGTAACAAGTCATTTCACTCGCCTTCTTGAAGTTCCAAAAAACACGACTTTCCACAACGACTGAAAACTGACCACTATGGGCAATCGTAAGACTCAGGTCGTTATTGAATTCATCCTCTTTGCAGAAGAACGTGATTTTTGACTCGGCCTAGTCGCGACCTCCGACCTCTAACACTCAGAGATCAAGAACGAAAATGACTTTCTACGTTTCCTTCTGCCTGTCCCCTGTGCACTTTTTTCTGTAACCCTCCGTAGAGAGACACCATGCCCTTCATGAATTGCAAGGAACGAATGATTGTTATACACTGAAGAGCCCAAACAATTGGTACACCTGCCTAATATCGTGTAGGGCCCTCGTGACTACGCGGAAGGGCCGCAACACGACCTGGCATGGACTCGACTTTTGTCTGAAGTGGCGCTTGAGGTAATTGACACCATGAATTCCGAAGGCTGTCCATAAAGTAGTAAGAGTACGGGGGTAGAGAATTCTTGTGCACGTTGTAAGGCATTGTTGTTGCAAGTCAAGAGTTCAATGTCGGTGTTGATGGGCCCAGGTGAGTCTTTGTGCTGAAGGGTACACGAGTGTGCCTTAGGTTCCGAAACCGCATATCGATAATGTCTCGTTTAATGGCTCGTACGCTGGCACTTGTTAATGGCCTACCATAGAAATCTGCAGCAATTTGTGGAAGAGTTACACTTATGTCACGTATAATGATTCTCCTCAGTCGTCGTTAGTCCCATTCTTGCACGATCTTTTTGCGGCCGCAGCGATGCCGTAGGTTTGATGTTTTACTGTATTCCCGATATTCACGGTACACTTGTGAAATGATCGTACCAAATTTTATCGCGACCTCGAAGATGCTACGTCCCATTTCTCTTGCGCCGAATATAAAATCACGTTCAAACTCACTTAAATCGTCGCAACCTGCCATTGTAGCGGTAGTAACCAATCTAACAACAGTGCCAGACACAGGACCGACCGGAGCGCCATATTTTGATTAGTTCCAGTTTACTTTATTTCAATACGCATGACTGTACGAGTTTTTTGATCTTCAGCATATTTGAGCGCGTCAACTCCTTTGTTCATTGGTTTTCGTGCATGTTACATCCCAGAAGGTTGCGGTGTTTCTCGCCAGCTGAAACGACGGATCCAAGAATGACCTACATGTCATTTGCGGAGTTTCTTCTTCAGCTGTTTTCTAAACGGGGAACGCGGTTTTCTCCAGCTGGGAGAAGTCCTAAGTGTCCCGATATATGTATTAAGAGAGTGAATGTAGGCTAGGTGCATGTGTTTGTGTGTTAAAAGGAAAGATGGAGACCAGGACAAAGGAGATATCGCGCGCGGTCCATGGCCCGTTGGCTAAGAAAATGGAGCTACCTATCACATCTGCCGACCGCTAGAGTAGTCCTAGAGATAGTGGTTGAATTCGACCTGGCTATGTAACTATCGTCAAGAACCTTCCTCAGCCGGGATCCGAATTTTCAGACCTTCAAGGGAGAGCAGCAGAGACAACGGCAATAACTGAGGTAACTCATTCGATGAGGAGTGATGCAGATATAGACAAGACACAGAGGAGTGAGACAAAAGAGAAAGCAGAGAGAGGCTGGAGATAGAATAATGATGGCGGAAAGTGAGGAGAGAGACGAGAGAGATACACAAGAGAGATGATAGAGAAAAGAGAAAGATAGGCAAGAGATATGCGAGCGATAAGGAAGAGGAGAGAGATAGAAAAGAGAAGGGAGAGGGGAAAGAGATAGACAAGAGACACAAAGAGAAGAGGAAAAGTTAGCAAAAGAGAGAGGAGATGGAGAAGTTAGAGGAGAGAGAGGAGTGAGAGTCTATAAAGAGAGAGAGGGGACGAAAAGATAAAAAAGAGAGGGACAACAGACAGAGGAAAAGAGGGC
Organism: Gryllus bimaculatus; assembly: GCA_017312745.1. Lineage (NCBI taxonomy): Eukaryota > Metazoa > Arthropoda > Insecta > Orthoptera > Gryllidae > Gryllus > Gryllus bimaculatus. The sequence goes on from BOPP01000212.1 coordinate 75,717, forward strand.
AGCCGCGGAGTGGGAGGGCCCTCGCTCGGATGAAAGAGACTTCTCTTTTGTTTAGGAGGCGCCAAGGGGAAATACTTCATTCGCATTTGGGCGCTCCGTCTGCATCAGCGTCGGCCCCTCGGCTCATTGCATCTCGCAGCTCACGATCCCTCCGCACCCATTCGGGATTTCTTACTCGTTGCGCTCCCTCCCACCACGTGCCGATCCTCCCACTCCGCCTCGCCCTCCCCAACGCCTCTCCAACCCCTCCCCGTCGGGTCCCAACGGTGGAAGGATTTGCGACACGAGCTCATACATGGTCGAGTTCTAACGCTGCCTGCAGAAGCATTCTAGCGGCCGGCTGCTCTGATCGGCAGTTTTCTGTGGTTTCTCCGATCAACACCAGGCGAATGCCGGAGCAGTACCCTAACAAACGGGCCACGGACCGCGCGCGACCTTTCCTTTCTCTTCCTTGTCTTATCCTCATCCCTTACTCGCACTTACACGTCCAGACACTATAATACTACACATGCCGGGAGCTAAGAGCTTGTTCCGGGGGGGGGGCGGTGCCAGAGGCATCAGAACAGCCGGCCGCTAGAATTCTCCTCCAGACAGCGACTGAATCCGACCTAGCGAACAAGTTAGTCCTGCCACCGCCGGGACTCGAACCCTAGGTCCTCCCGGCCAGAGACGGCCATTCGGATGATGAGAGTGTGACCGTCTGCTTCCAGGGGCAAAGATTTAGACCTCCGATGAGATTAATTTACGGGATATTGGCAACTCTTTATTTATTAAGAAAAACGGGTGCTCTTCGAAATCGGCCGGAGAGTGCCTCATCGGACACTTTAAGTTTAGAAATGAGAATAATACCAGAAACGTGTTTACAACACTAAAGACAAAAATATGCATTTACTACTACAAAGATACATCGTTACTCAATGTCGGTTTGGTTACTTCTGAATCTTAAAATTTTGAAAAATACGCATTTATTGAAATTCACTAAACAAATATTTAACAATATTTACAATGAATTGGTAATAACAAGCCGGCGGGCAATCAAACCAGGGATTTTAGATTAATTATTAAACTGGTGTTTAACTACTAGTTACTCTTCCGATCTACATAGATAACGTTTTCAACGTTTCTCCATAGCACAAAATGAAATTCGTTATCTACGAAATTAAACTTTATTTGCGGTTTAAATCGTATACCCCACAAAACAGTGGATCGTACTTAACCATCTCCCGTGAACGGAAGTGGGGTTTTATATGGTGGGGAATAGAGCATATTGATCGATCGAGTGGTAAATGAAGAATGGTTAATGAATAATAATGAAGATGCAGAATTCTTATACAAATCGTCGCAGTTCCCATATCTTGCGATGAAATAAAATCTCCAACAGGCCATGTAAGCTAGGTACGGTGATGGGAATACGTTATGCTTACCACATGACTCCCTTAACCACAGGCATGGTTAATTGTAAATACGTGGAAACTAGTTCAATATTCACTATGGACTTATGCATGCAAACATGGTATCTAAATCGTCAGAAACAAAATAGTTATTTATGTCTAGGGTGTTAAGAAATTTTTTGCGGGCCTGAGGCCCTCAGATTTGGAAGTCGCTTGAGGAGCAAACACATTAGTAACGTCCGTGGTGCTTGCAAAACTTATCGTGTACTTATAGTGTACTCGTTCGTTGCTGAATGAAACGACATTTCGAAACATTTTATAGTTTTTTTGCGTCTAAAGTGGAAACACGCATTGTAATCGTCATTTGTTAATATAATGTCAGAACCACAAAACAGCGTGTGTATCTAAGGAGTGATTTGTTCATAGAAAGTGAACGAATATGCAGAAATTCTCGCCAAAGCTGACAAATCTACAGACGGTGGTATCCAGAAAAGTCTCGAGAAATACATGAAAATGATTGTGGCGTATTTGAGAATTGTATGGAATGTAACAATGTAAATTGCGCTGATGAAACAGTACTTTTATGTTATTTGTCTATATTGTCAAAAGTTATTTTGAATATTTCAAAACATTAAAAAAATCGATTTCGAGGATGTAACCCATGTGCCTTATACACTAGGATTTATTTAACCACGCACTTGATGTAAATCAATTGTTCACGGTTTCATCCAAAGCAAGCTTGAACGTCCTTATAGTGACGTCAGTGTAGCGACATTCCTATAAGCTCGCAATTGAACGAAACCACAACAGCTGATTTACTTCACGTACACGACTAAATGAATCGTACTATACTTCTTATTACTACGAGTACTTACTGCTACTAAAGAAGAACATACCATGTCTGTGAAAAATGATACGTAACAGTGAAATATGAGTAACAGGTGTCAATTGTATATTCACGGGAATACTCCCAAATTGCAATTTTTATATTAATTAAGTAAAATAATGTTTATAACGAGTTAATTTACTTATTTCATCATTATGCCATTTATTTATTTTATTTCCTTTCTTCATAGCATTAATAAACCAAATTCATTCAAAAATATTTTGCATGTTGGAATTAGAGCGGACCATAAAATTAGAGGGCCCTCGTTCATAAAGAATCAGAAAGACCCCCCAAGAGTATAAGCAATACAGTAAAGTTTTTTGTTTCAGATTCATATACACACAGCAATAGAGTAGTAAACCACAAATAAAATTTCAACATGTTTGTGGACAGGCTTGCCTGTAAGTGAACACTGTAGTTTCCACAAAGTGATTACGTAAGACGGCAGTTTCGATTTCTTAAAACCCGTTTAGCGTTGAAAGCTGAAATTCCCACTAAGAGTTACAAAATATTTCCATAATATATGATCAAAATTATAAAACAGTACAGATTATAAAACAGTACAATTATGATACAGATTCTCTTGGCTCAGAGCATCAACAGATAGTAGGGCACATCACTTGTGTAACTGTGTAATGTCACTGGAGTGCGTCTCACTGGGTCGGGTTCGAGCCCCGATTGTAACAGGAGTTTTGAAACTGGCTTGTCAGTGAATTCACTCACTATCTGAAGGGGGCTGGCTACTCAGATCGGTAGTTTTCCGTGGTTTCTCCGATAAACACCAAGGAAATGCTGGAGTATTACCGTAACAAACGGGCCACGAACCGCGTACGATCTTTCCTTCATCATCCTTGTCCTATCCTCATCCTTTGCACACACACACACACACACACACACATACACACACACTAACACGCCAGCAGACCCGTCACAAGCTAAGAGCTCGTCCTGGCTGGGATGCTGGGGTAGTGCCCCACTGGTGGGAGATACCTGTTTGGGGAAACCCCAACTAGCCTACGGTAGGTCGGCGTCGGATCTCTCCATACAGCGGGGGAAAGGTCACCGTCATCTACGGAGCAAAAAACATGCATTACACTTACGGGACAAATGACCCTGGTACCCTTCACGTGCCCGGAATCACTAAACAATCAATCAATCGATTCCGAATTTCGCCATCCAGTAGAAAGAGAACCATTTCACGTGATAAAAAATTCACTACTCTAACAGGACTATGAATAGTAGCATTTGACGCTCCAAGAAATACAAATAAGCAATCAATAAAGCAGTAAATAAAGATAAAAGAAAAAGCTACGCTGGTGTCCGTTAATGGCCCCTATTGATAAGTGATTGTTACGGAGAAGCTAAATAATGCTTATCTTTTTACGTATTAATGTGACTTCCGGCTAACTAATAAGTTTTGCTCATTTCTACTGCGGAACATTATACCCTGTTTTCGCAAAATATCGTAAGGTCTGTATGTATCATATCACACTTTCCATGAAAAAGTATTACAGAAGCATAAGTCATAATTGCATCGCGTAAAATAAAAATTTTAAAAAATACTATTTTTAAACAGCACAAGTCGAATTGGAAGCCATTTGAGCGAAAACTATTGAGTGTGTTCTTACTTTTTTACTTCATAGTTATGAAATAGCTTCCGATGTTTCCATTATAAAATATGGTTCTTTTTTAGCAGTTGCATACCAATGTCATCTTGATACCCGGAGAACATGTGAAAAGAGGGGACGGCGGTCGCCAGAAAAAAGCGAAATAATTAAAGAAAAAAGTTAACAAAAAAAAATTAATTCTACATGAATTTAGCATTATATAACATTCATTTTCTGCGAGTGTGTGTTCAAATATTTTCAGTTTTTGAGGTTTGATAAGAGCGTATTTTTATAATTTTCTTTTCTTGCGCACCTTGCCACTGACGTGGATCGTTTCGCTGTTTCCTTGATGAACTTGATCTACGTTCACAATCCCCCCCCCTTTGTGCAACTAATCTCTACGTCAGCATATGTTAAAATAGAATTAAACGAGTTTATTTGCAGGCGGAGTTTCCTGGTAGTGATTGCACGTTGCAGCGATTTCAAATTGTTTTATGAATATTCGATAAGCGTTGAAAGACGAAATTATCACTTAGTCTTGGGGAAGATACTAATAATAAAAGCCTTTAATAACGAAACACAAACTCTTTACCTACACAACCCCCTTGATTTGTGGCTGGAAAAGGACCACTTATTTTAAACAAGATTTGTTGCTTTATTGATAAATTAGTGATTCCTGGCATGTCAACCATCAGGGTTATTAGTCGCGTAAGTGTAGTGGATGCTTTTAGCGCAAGAGGTGGCGATGGTATTCCCCCGCTGGATGGAGAGATCCGGTGCCGACCAACACGCCGGCTTGCGGGGTTTCCCCCAACTAGGTATCTCCCACCAGCGGGGCACCACCTCAGCTCTACAAGCTCTAGGCTCCTGATCAGTCTCCCGACGTGTGTGGTAGTGTAGTGTATGTAGGTGTGTATAAGAAAGGGGTAGGAATAGGAAAATGAAGAGGAAGGTAACAGCTGAACCGTTTGTTAGGGTAATGCACTGGAACGTGTTTCGGAGAAACCGCGGGAAAATTCTGGGGATCAGAGCAGCTGGTCGCTAGAATTGTCCTCCAGGCAGCGACTGAATTCGACCTAGTTTTCGTCGAAACTCCTGCCACTGTCGTGACTCGAACCCTAGGGCATCCCGGTCAGAGGCACTGAAGTGACATCAATTGATACCCTGAGCCTGTTCCTTCAGAATTCCCTTGTTCCTCAAAATGTTGATTGTGAACATGACCAAAGGTATATCTTTTTTTTTGTTCGGGGTTGTGTAGTTGTGTGGCTCGATGCCCAAAATCGGCCAGCTGTCTCTCCCACTTGGCGCTTAGAGTGGGCGAGGGGGAGGGGCAAGTCGGAACTCTAGGCAACTGGCAACGCCGCCCCGCCGGCGCCAGGTGGGTGGGTGGTGGCGGGGGAGGGGAGGGGGAGGGGGACGCGCCAGGTCGATACGCTCAGGAATCGACCTCCGCCTCCGGCTCCTTACCCTCATCGTCGCACGCCACGCAGGGGAAGAGAAGGAAAAGGAAGGAAGAAGGAAACAAGAAAGGAACGAAGAAAGTAAAGGAAATGAAATAATATGACAAAAAAGAGCAAGGAAGGTTAAAAAAAAGCCAGAAACAAGAAAAGGCGAAGCAAAGAAAGAAAGAAAGTTAAAAAAGCAAGAAACAAAATGAAGGCGAAGAAAATAAATAAAAGCAAGGAAGGGGGAAGATAAGAAGGAAAGTTAAAAAAGAAATACCAAGGAAACGGCAAGGAAAAGTAAGAAAGAAAGGAAGTTAAAGAAAACAAGAAAAAGATGAAGAAAAGACAGAAAGTTAAAAAAGTAAGAAACAAGAAAAGGGCGAAGAAAAGAAGGAAAGTTGAAAGAGCAAAAAACAAGAAAAAGGCGAAGAAAAGAAAGAGAGAAAGAAAGAAAGGAAGAAAGAAAGAAGGTTAAAAACGAAAGAAACAAGAAAAGGGTAAATAATGTGAAATATTCCGATTATCCCACCTGGAAGAAACTTGAGGTTCTCGCGACTCACAGCTGATATCAATGATTGATTATTTTGTGTTTTTGGACTCCACTGCTGTATTTTTAACTCTCGTAAGTTTAGTGCATGTTATATTTCGGGAAGATGATATTTCTACACCTCTGGAATATGATATTTCGGTATCCATGGAGGAATCGCCCATAGCATGGCAACTACTGCTCGGCAGAAGACGTTTTAAGCTCCGTATGACTTTTCGACATGTGTGGACATGTGGTCCATGTGTAAGTGTAAGGGTAGTAAAAGGAAAAAAAGAGCTAGGAAGAACAGATCGCATAGGGCTCCGGCTGTCGTGTGATATTGATCAGAGAAACCACGGAAAACTACCGATCAGAGCAGCTGGGAGCTAGAATTCTCTTCTATCCAGCGATACGCTTCGATCCAACTAAAATTGTGTCAGGATATATAGAACACATGGGTTGTAATGAACTTAAGCCGACAGTATCGAGTAAAGAAATCTTCAACGACTCGGTTATAGTGAATCGAAGGTTATAGCGAGTTATAGTGAACACAAAAATAAAACTTTGTCGCAAAAGTATCGTATCTCGAACTCATAAAATGGAGCGAAAAGGACTGAAATACATGAAATAAAATTCAGGAAAAATCACAAACATGAAATTTGTTATACTGGTTCTAGATATGTAGTATAACCACTAAACAGAATATTTTAAAATTCATCCTCTGAATAAATGTAGTAGGACAATTTTCAAATGAAAGTATGAAAGTTTTGGCAATCCCCACTGCACTGCGAACATGTTATATCGATGACGCTCGTCTGATCTCGGCATTTAATAGCCTGGAAAAATTAATTAATTCAACGTGATGGCTCAAATGAACTAATAGACAAATGATAAAACACTTTTTGGTCGTTGATGTAGTGCTTTTCCATTACCTTTCCCAACAAATTTTGACATTTAACTCCATCATTCAGTCCACAAATATTATGCATTTAAAATTATGACAATTCGAATTAGAAACTACAGCTTTAGATCGCGCATGGTCAAACTATTTACTAAATCTTTTTCTCGAGCACAGTTCACTGCATGACGTCGTGACAACGGGTTTTTAGCAGTCGTTACCAATGCCTTGCCCTATGTCCACGGAGAGGACACCAATGAAAAAGATGAACGCCGAAACCTAGAATAAATTGCGAAATCATTTAAGAAAATGTTTATAATTTTAATTTCCAAAGATACATATATTTAGAATCAGCAATAGCTACATATATAGCAATAATTTAGATGTGGAAATGTGAATACATCAAGTGTGCAGGACTGTTAATTAACTAAATATGATACGGTGGACAAAAGAAATAAGAAATGGTACTCAAAAAGTTTTTAAAAGGGATTTATGAAGAAATCGTTGAAGGAATTGCCCAATATGAGAGCGAGACATGGGAAGTAAATAAAATAAATGCTTTAGAAATGGAAGCCCTTCGTACAAGCAGGATCAAATTAGAACATATACCAAATAAAACAGAAAATGAATATGAGAAGATATATGATTCATAGAATAGGATACATGAGATTGATGTGGTATGGACACCTAAATAGAAGAGGGGTTTGCCGCTGAAAATATGGGACCTGGCTCCAGCTGAAAGAAAACTAGTAGTGCGACAGAATGGCACAGACTTTCCCGTATTGTTTTCTTTTTCCTTTGGTCTGGGCTAGCTATTCTGATTTGCCAAATACTCTTTCCAGCAAATACAGTATCCATCTATCGTCGCCTAAAGTACACTTTTAAAACTATTTTCTTAATTTTTCAGTTTCCTACGGTGGAACGGAAATATCATTCTAAGAATATTAAAGAAAAGTAAAACCTGATCCTAAATGGCAATTTTCATTGAAAAATTTGGAACTGTTTTTAAGAAAATGACGTTTAAGCGCTACCGTAAATTCGAAATTTGAAGCTCTTTTTCACAGAAACTTTTTGAGTTTCTGGAAAACTTCATATAAAGTCATTTGAAGTCCTTTAACTCACAAATCTCCCACTAGTGAAGCACCGCCCGAGCCGCAACAAGCTTGTAGGTCCCGGCTTGTACCGGTGTCCCGGCACGTGTGGTAGCGTAGTGCATGTTAGTGCAAGTGCGTGTTAGGATGGAGGATGGGACAAGGACGAGGAAGGATATCACGCGTGATCCGTCGCGTGTGCTAGGTTTCTGCTTGGTGCAGATAGGAGGGTCGCAGATCGCTTGGTGTTGATAGGAGGAACCACGAAAACTTCCGATCAGAGCAACCGGAGTCTCAAATTCTCCTCCAGCCAATATATTCGACATAGCTGACTAACTAGTGTGGAAAATCTTGCTACTAGCGGGACTCGAGCCTAGAACCTCCCGGTCAGATGTCCTGCAGTGGTATCAGAGGCACATGCCCTGAGCCACCTCTCCCGGTCCCAGAAGAAGTGAATATGATGGAAAGAAACAAATGGCGACTTGAGTGCTGAAAAGAGCGAACGATGCAAAGCCAGCTGAAGCAATGCAATGAAAAGAAGAAGATAACAATAATTTTCTGCGAAATATTATGAGTTTTCAAGGTATAGCAAAAGCATACATTCATTAACTTTCCTTGTACTTGCAGTTCTTTTCACGGAATAATAAAATAGAGTCCGTTTTTTAAGAACTAGTTCATAATTTACAATGATAGTTCATTTGCACAACTGTTACCGACATGAGCTGATACTAAGAAGAAATTGCAACGGGTTTATGGGCTGTAAGAGAATATCAGAGTTTCTAAGAAGGTTAGCGAAGGTTTCTATTGTTTTCTAAACACCCGATGAAAAAAAACACGAAACCATTACTAAGGATTAACAAAGGTTCTTTTAATAAGAGTCCTAAACGATAAAAAAAGGTACCTTCTTGTTCCAACAAACACAGAAAAAATACTGTCCTGGAGTTTATTATTGACCCTCACATTTCATTGATATGTAATGATTGAAGCTCGAGATGATTCTTCAGAACTTCTGATCGGAAATTGATCCAAATTTTCCAATTGGCAACGCGGATGTAAGTTGAAACACGTAACTACCAACAAGGATTAAAAAAGGCTCTCATAATAAACGTCCTAAACGATAAAATAGTACCTCCCGCTTCTAGAAAAATACAAGAAAAAAAACTGCCCTCTTGTGTATCACAGACCCCCCCACCTCATTGATATGTGACTTTTTAACCTTGAGGTGACTGTCAGAACTCCCGGTCCGAAATTGATCCGAATTGTCCGTTTGGCAACAGCGCATCGGCCGGTCGCCACGCGATGTTTGCCCTGCGTGCCCACCAGAACCCCCTGCGCACGCCAGCAATTTTTTTGTTGCGTCGTGTGTGGGAACGAAGAACTCGTACAGCTACGGAAATGTTTGTTCCTTGCGCTTGAAGCGTGCTGCTCTTTAAGAGTCTGAAGTCAAAGTGGTCGTTTAGAAAAAAAAAGAAATTGAAAGTGAGGGTATTTCTCTTCAATTGAATTTTTAAGACAAACATCAGTTTTATAAAGTTTCTAATTCAGTTCAATAGAAGTCCAATTGAATTACATATTAAGTAATTCTTAATATTCATACTTTTTCAAACTTATGACTATTTATTTTGTTATTTCCTTACTATTTTATTAGATTAATACAACATTTCCATGTACTTTTATTTCTAATTTACCTGTCTCAGAGACACCAATTTTTAAATACCACTAATAAATAAAAATTAGCGTATAATGCAATATACCATGAGTAGAAAAATAAATAAATGTAAAAAACATAATCTGAGTACCAAGCACATATACGACAGATGAAATTCACTTGATGTTTTCGAAAAACAATTATATTCCTACTTTCTTTGTGAAAAAAGAGTAAAAGCATATCTTTTGTATCCTTCTAATGATTTTTTTATCATGACATATGCAATGTTAAATACTAGTTTCAAACTACGAGTATACCTCAGTAGTATGTGACCTCTGGTGTTTTCAAACGCAGTGAAACAATGAAACTTTTTGAATCCTCAAAGATAAATATTTTGGGGAGGAAGGTGAAAAACAGAAGTTTTTCATCGACTGTTTAAAGTCCTCGAGGTTTCAGTTGCAGCGGACCGCACGTTAATGCCCCATCATTCACATGCCGGGGAAACCAAGAAAATATATTTTCCCTTCGCATTATTTCCACCCCTTTAATACTAGTCATTTGTTACGATTTTATCTCGTTTGCAATAACCTTGCGAAAAATAACTGAATGTAGCGCAAGACAATTTGAGAAGAAAATTCAGTTGATTTAGGGTTGGCTTGCATTTCTTTGCTTGCCCCAGGAAACCGCTCTGCAATGTGTATAGAAAAATGAAAAAGGGAAAAAATAGAAGCAATAAAGAAACGCGAACAAATGGATACTACGAAGAAATAGATTTATTAAAGTTCGATTGATTGACTGTTAGTGGCTCCGTGTACGTCAACCACTAAGGTCATTAGTCTCATAAATGTACTGCATGTTTTCGCTCGGGAGGTGGCGAGGATCTTCCCTAGCTTTAGGGCGAAATCCAGCACCGACCTACCGTCGGCTAGCGGGATTTTCCCCAACCAGGTATCTCCCACCACCGGGACAAACTACGCTCCCAGTCCCGGTGTATGTATTGCATGTTAGTGTAAGTATGTAAGTAAGGGGCGAGAATAGAACAAGGAAGAGGAACGAAAGATCCGCGGTCCATTGCGAAAGCGCAGTCCATTGCCCGTTTGTGAGGGTAATGTTCCGGCATTCGCCTGGAACTGATCGGAGAAACGACGAAAAACTGCTGATCAGAGCAGCTGACCGCTACAATTCTCCTCCAGCAGTGGTTGAATTCGACCTAACTGACAAGCTAGTATCGAAAAACTGCTCCCGTCGGGACTCAAACATAGGACCTCCCGGTCAGAGGGACTGCAGTCAGTTGATGCCCTGAGTCATCTCTCACGGTTTGAAATTCGATATATTGACCGATCTGTCTGTAACCTAACCAACCCTGCGAAGCGATCGGAATGTATGAATCATGATGAACAAAATAGGCCAAAGACTCGCTCCTAAATGTGGAAAGGGACACGAAATAAATCACAAGCGCGCGAGTGACACGCCTGACCTCTTTTCGCGATCCAGCGCCGACTGGCTGCCGAGTTTCTAAGTTTAGTCACTGTATACGTGTTTATACAGTAGCGCAGCTCCGTGTTAAATGCCGACGTGTTGGTCAGCGACTTTAGCGATCCACACGGCGATTAAAGTACACTAAGCCTACTTTATAATTCGTAATACTGCATCGTTCCGCGAAATCTAACCAAGTAAATGGTTTTGTATGTGTTGTAATTTCATTATGTATATAAGAAAAGAAATAGTTTAAATCTAATGAATGTTGTCCATTGAAAGTGAATAGTGAAATAATGAGGAAGAACAAGTTTTTCTATACTGTTCATGCAAATATCTAGAAATTTAAGTAATTTAAGTAGTAAATAAAGGTAGCTAGGAGGTTATGACATTTCTTTTCGGAAATCATAACTAATTTCTGTCTTCCTTTTTAGGATTATTGAAGAAGTAAAAAGCAACATAACTGAGGATTCTTTTCTTCATTATTGATGCATTTATTGCAGAACAGTGCGCTCCCTTCCAGACACGCCTCTGTTATTAATGTGTTAACTGGAAATCAGTTGCCGTATATCAAATATGTTCCGATACATTTCAAATGTAAGGTTAAAATGTTGTTCCGATTTAATTTTAGGTGTTATTTAATGAGTTTCCCATGGAATCCTAGGAATATAACACCACGGGGTCAAAAAATTGTACGTATTGTCTTTTACGTTTTTAACCAGCTCGTAATAAAAGCAATTTGACAAAAAATATCCTTATACTTCAGTAGCATCTATCTTGAGCTCCGCCAGGATAGCTAGCAGTCTGCGCGCGCATCCCTAACTAGCCAGAAAACGGGCTGAGCTGTGCTACTGTACAATACGTATACTGTGATTTAGTGCTAATTTTCTGCACCGTCCTATACTCTCACGGCCCAGTTAATATCGTCGTGACATGGTTGCAGTTCGTCGTTAGATTGAGTGATTGTATGTGTTTAATGGTTGTTTCAACAGCTCTTTTATAATTTTATTTCACTTACCAAACTTTGGTTTTACATGTGTGATTAGTTAAAGGGAGTTGGTTAGTTACAATAGAATGATCCCATAGGGGTCCTGAAAAAATGACTTTTTTCTAAAGGGTGAGATGGAATTATCCTTATATAGCACTAGTGGTACCGGCATTGCATCGCTATTGCAGTATGCAATACATCACACACTACTGGTCACGTGATTACGCAATCACGAGTTACGCTACTCTGTGCAAATATTCTTATTTATGAAAGATTTTCTCGCAAGTATGGGTTTGTTTTATGTTCTTGCTTGGACATGGTTATCAGGAATCCTATTGTTAAAACGCTTTCCCTTAAATTTAGGCACGAATACGCTATGATTATCTCTTTGACAAATTTGATTCACGTGTCTTAATTGACTCACTTATTTAGTCCGATATTTCACAATCGCAGTGTCAGAATACTTATATAGTTGAGCCGCGCTTAATCCTTACTTCTGCGGCGGGTTGCGTACAATTCAGGGGCGCTTGAGTCATTAAAACGAATAAATCATCAATAACGCCCCCACGTGTCCGATTTAATTCAAACCACTCTTTAGTCACTCTCGTTATTCATAAGAACAAAGTGTGAACATTACATCGTAATCGGTCGTGTAGTTTTTGAGTCTATGTGCACCAAAGATATGCACATTCCCGTTTATTTATATACAGAGTGACCGGGCAGGAAACGTTTACATGTTGGTAGGTTCACGATCGATATTTTTTACCTGTCTTTAAGAGCAGATTGGTTTGTAATACTAGAATCAGCCAGTGGCCAGTAGCAGTACGTCTGAACTGATACCTATTGGGTTGGTTCTAATATATTTTGCCAGAGGCCAGTACCAGTGCAGCAGGACTGATACCTAATCGATTCGCTAAATACCAGTTGCAGTGCGTAAGATTTTTAAACTAATAGCAATCTAAAAATACATAGTATTTTATGAAAATTATAACCAATTACATTAAAAATACATCTCTGTATTTTTGGCTGTCCGGGTGCCGTCACGTCGTTGACTTACGTTTATATTAAAAATAATCTTAAACATTGTAGTTTATTTAAAGTTTATATTTTCCTTCATTCACGACGATTGGAATTAAAGAAAGCGCTGGCAACGTCGGGCCCCTTATATTTATTTTTTGAGTAAGTACGCGAGAGAATAAACCGGAGCGGCGTTGATAGGGCGCCGGGCAGGAGAGCGTGCACTCCACGCGCAATTGCTAAGCGCGTGCTGGCCGCGGCTCCTCCACGTACCTTTGCGTGGGGAGGCCATCAAGGGCCCTGGCTGCGAGGACGCCCTTGGGGCCGGAATACATTTGGGCGCTAAAGAACAATCGCGCTGCTATTCCTTATCGTGCTCCACGGGCGGGAGTTGCCTCGTCTCCGCGAGAACGTGTGCGTTTCATTGATTATTTGATTTCATTGATGTATCTAGTCAAAAACAGTAAAAATGTGTGACGTAATTCGTGTGTGCTGGCGCGTCAATGGCTATGGTTATAATTCCCGTGAGTGTAGTACACGTTTTTATCACGTGTGGTACCGGTGTACTTCCCCCGGTGGTTGGTAAGATCCATGGCTGACTGCCCGTCAGATTGCGGAGTTTTCCCCAACCAGGTATCTTCCACGAGCGGGGCACAGCCCAGCCGAGAGAAGCTCTAAGTTCCCGACTGGCCTCTCGACATGTTTGGTAGTGTAGTGCATGTAAGTGTGTGTAAGGGATGAGAATGGGACAAGTAAGGAGCAGGAAAGATCAAGCGCGGTCAGTGGCCCGTTTGTTGAGGTACTGCTTCGGCATTCGCGTAGTGTTGATCATAGAAACCAAAGAAAACTTACGATCAGAGCAGTCGTTTGCTAGAATTCTTCTCCAGACAGCGTCTGAATTCGACTTCTTCTGCCACGTCGGGATTAGAATCTAGGACCTCCCAGTGAGAGACAAGGTAGTGACATCCGTTGATGCCTTTTACCTCCTCAGCGGGTCGTGTTTTCTTAAAGAAACTTGGAAACTATCTCTTCACCTTAAAGTACAAACTGAGGTAATTTTCTTTAAATTCAACACGACATTCAACGGTGCAACGGAACAAGAAGGCCCATTGTTCTTCGTTTAAATTCTACAATTTCGCGACAACGGCAGTCCGTTTGTGGCAGATAAAATTCAGCGCTCATATAAAACCCATGATACGGCATTACACAAGGCATCTAAAGCAAAGGTCATGGTTCTAATACAACGAAGTTTTACCAACGACCATAGCCAAGCCGTTTAGATATGGCCCGTTCCAATCCATACTTCGTTAGATCACGGAGTTCAAGCATGTTCCAAACTCTTGTTCAAAACCATGAGCATTGATTTGTAACTGTAGACTACCCAATTATCACACCTTTCACTTCAAACGTTGACATTTTTTAATGTTTTTCAAATATTGGTAATGCTCTTTAAACGTTGAATAGTGATGGTGGATGAATGGTGATCTTTAAACGTCCTAATTTATTTGATTCATCTCATTGTAAGGCTGCTTACAGAATGTCGTAGCATTTATAAATTTATCGTATTAATCATTAAGTAAGTAAAACTGTTTTATGCTCGAAAAACAAATTATTTTATTTTATTGCGCATTTAGTTTTGTTTTATTTTTTAATATACACTTGCAAATGTGTTCGCGAGACCCTTTAGTCTTCAGTCGAATTTTTATATCGATAAATGAAGATCCAAAATAAGCACATATCAGATTTCATAAGTAATAGCAAACCATTTATAATAGCGAGAAACAAGAATGGTCTTAATATATTTCCCTGCGGAACTCCAGACGTAACCGTCCCCTTCCAGATTACAAGATGACAATATTTGCGATGTGTTTTGCTTTCTAGAGATCAATGGAGACCTGCTCTTTTAAACAAATTTCAAAAATCTAGTAACTCATTAGAAAGTTATGTCAACTAAATGAATTAACCTTTCTTGTACCCCAAAAATGTTTCTTGGGCATAGACAATTTGTCCCCACACTTCGAACATCAAAATATGTTAATTGATTTTAAGTTTATTCAGGGCGGGGAAGCATACTCCACAAAACCATCGCTGAAAAATAAACCAACTCTGGCGGGCTTTTTCCAAGTGGCTGAAGTTTGGCTTCTCCTTCGCTCGCATTCGAAGGGAAGACCCCGGATGTGTTCCGCAGCCGCAAACCTGCTCCTCGCAAATAAGGGTTTCCCCCCCTCCCTCCCCCCCCCCTCTCACCCCACACCATCCCTTCCGCCCTCCCGTTGCTCATCCGGACCGAAAGCACAAGCTCCGACTAAGCTGCTCCCCTTTTTCCCTATCCCCACTCCTCCCCCCCGTCCGCTCGGCTGTAATCCACCGCCTATCTCCCGGCCGCACGCTGGACACTACCTAAAACACCCTCGAGCACGCTCCTTCCCGCCTCTCCGCGCGCCGGGCGCTCGATCCCCGCGCTCTGCGGACTAAGCGACGGCACCCACAGGGGGCGCCGTTGATGCAGGGACGCGTTGTCTTACGCTTTCTCTGATCGGTTTGATTTTATTGATGTGTTCGCCACGTAACGTATCGGAAGGCGTCTCCTTAATATGTCTACCGGGAGAGGCATTCGGCATAACTGGGATGTCACTGAGTGGGCACAAGCTTTTTGCTGAGCTCTGCGCGAAGGCAGGGTTAGTATGCTTGCTGGAGCGAGTACTGGCCTAGCGGGCTTTCAAGCGACCAGACAACGGACTCAACCCGAGGGGGGAGCGAAGACTCGCGAAGCGGCGGACTTCTTTTTTTTTTTTGGATTAAATTAGGCAAGTGACGGCTGACACACTCATACATGGTGCTTTAGGAGCTGCAATGGCAGGGAAGCGACACTTCGCTACCGGGCGTATACAAGACATTAAACTAACTACTTGGAGCGGCAGGTTGGAGACGTCTCTACCGTAAATGGTGGGAGTAGGGAACCCTGAGTAGATAGGAGTGATTTCCAATAGACTTCGATATTAAAGCAAGAGAATCTGGGCACAACGGCTGGAAAAACGTTCGCTAGTTACTCAATTCATGCAGTCCGTTATGTGGTGCGAAGTTACGATTCATACTCTCGGGATAACGGATGCAAGAGGATACGCTGGTTCAGGTTGGAGGGATTGGTCAGATAGAACTAAGGACCGCAAGGCTGGTAATGGCATCTGGTGCTTGCTGGTGATAGGGAAGATGGATCCAATCCGTCTTAATTTGCTGTTGGCAACGCGAAACATGGAGAAAAAATGGATGGGAATGGAATATTATCTACTAAACAGGAAGTAACGCTCCAAAACATTTACTTGATAAAAGTTAAATTCATGAAGAATTAGAACATTTTTAGGAAAGGTTCGGACCATTTAGGAACTGAAATTAAGGGCAGTGGAAAAGGCAACCGGTTAGACTTGAGCGGAGCCTAACTGGAGAATAAATAAGTCATACTAACAAATATGTTAGTTAATCAGTAATTTTATGTTAGTAACAAACAGTTAAGAAATAATCATAATCATAGGTTAGATTGTAAGTAAAAATGTTAAATATATAAATAAAATAAAACTGGCATAAGTTAATAAGCCACATTAGGGGGGAAGTAAAGGGGGATCGAAAATATAGCGCAGAGCGTTGGGCGACGATCTTCTGTGGCGGCTGTTTGATTTCAGGTGCTGAGGAGCCAAGCACTGAAGGAGACGACAGGACGCCGCCAATAATAAAATACTAAATAAACTCGGATGATTTAGAATTGTACTCGGGCTTCTGAAGCGGCAGTTCCCCCTTCAGGTTTTTCCTGAGTCGTACCTCGATGGTCTTTTCGCGGCTTTGATGGCGATGAGAGACATTTGGGGTGAATACCCAGAATTCGAAAGATTAAGAACGCGAAAGGATGTAGTATTGTAAATGCTGTTAAGGCCTTCGCTAGCCACATAGGATCAATTTAGCTAATTTTTGTCTGTAAAACATATACTTATTAAATAAAAAAATAAGCTTTTTTTTGACTCTTGACTGGAAGATCTAAGATGACTCACGTAAAGGTGAGGAGGATTTCGAACACTAAAACAGAGCTGTGTCCGAAGGGTCTGCCCCTGTACTAGGAGAATCTAGCGGCGTGCTCTAATCGGCAGCTTTCCGTGTTTCTTCTTGATCTACACCAGGCGAATGCCTGCGGTCAGTAACTAAAAACGCCGGCCGCTGGACCGCGAAGATCTTTCCTTCCCATTTCTTGTTCCTAATTCATTCACTCTTATTACTCCAGTTCACTACATGCACTACATACACACAATGCTGGGAGTCCAGTCGGTAGCTTAGAGGAGCGTTCTCTGCTTGGGGACAGCAATCTTAAAAAACTGAAAATTTACACCGTGTAAAAATCAGGGGCATAAATTCATCTAAAAAAAGAGAAAATCATGTGATAATAATCATAGTGTTGCAAAGTTTATTTGGCGCCAAATCACAACTATCTCAATATAGTCTAAGGGTGACAAACAGCTAATACTATATGATATCGAGTACTTTCCGTGATCTATGAAGTGCGTTCATTCCGTTCACAGACGGCTCACCTAACGCGTATCGGTCTCCCCCTGGGGAGAACTTATTTGTTTTCCAGATCACCGCCGAAACTTTATAATATATTGTAATACAAAACTAGTGTAGTGTATTTTTATATAAATTTTGGTGTTTGTTTTCAAAACCGTGTCGGTAAAACGGACGTGGTTCGTTTTCCTTTTTTTTTGCGTTTATGTATTTCTTTGCGGGGTCTATGGTGGCATAGCATAAACCACGTGCCCGCGCATGACCCAGCCGTGGCGAATGACAAGATTGTATTCTTCTTCCAAAACGCACGTTATTCGAGAAGGCGGTTTCAAGTGCTTAACCCTAACAATACCATCACTTCACTTGGGAGAAGGAATAGTTAATTGCAATTTATTGGGGTCTCCAAATATTGTTTTAATAATATTATGTCTTTTTGTAAGGAAATGATTTTTTTCTC
>BOPP01000212.1:104896-123090 GCA_017312745.1 Gryllus bimaculatus
GTATAAGAATTGATTGTAAACAAATAATTGTACATGCGAGGCTGATGTAATTGCGTAATGCATTACGGATTTACCAAGGCGAACAAAATAGCATATTTTGTGATTTTAGATGTGTTCTCAAAGTTTCGTTCAAGTTATACATCCCAGTCAATAAAGTGAATTCAAGGAACTGGGTTTGAATTAGTCGAAGATTTATTCAAATTGCTGGCCCATTCAAGAGGATATTGTCTGACAATAGGAACTATGTTACTAAGCGAAAGGTGGGAAGAAGGAATAACAAAGATGAGCAATTCCCATAATAACATTCAAAAAACAGTGAGACAACCCTCAATCAAAACCCATCGGAAGCGAATAATGAAAAGAATTGTCAAGATTGTTTAGAAACATACTGTAGTGGATGACCATAAAACCTGAACCACTTGATCCCCGACATCAATCGCTGGTTGAACACAAATCCCTCATGACAGCTACTGGTATTAACCATGGGAGCACATTTTAACAAAAAAATCGCCCTCACATATTAATACGCATTGGAGAGACCGGAATACCCCAAGAAGAACCAACTGAAGACAAGGAACAAATATACCAAGCACTGGTGAAAATCGGGAAAAGGAAAGGAAGGCGAATTGAAGAAAGAAGGCGTACGCAAATTTAGTGAAGGGCAATTCGGTATTGTTAACGGGTTCCCAAGGTGTCGAACCGAAGTTTAAATTTGTATGGCAAATTTTTTCCACTATACGAGGGGCCCGTACATTAATAGAACAGGTGACTGACAGAAATGTGGCCAGATCTAGTGAACGATAGCAGAAGGTGGTAAAAAAAAAAAAAGGACATTATAATTTTTATAATTTGAGACGCGTGTCCTACACGTGAAGAACAATAATGTAAAAACTAAGGCAAAAGGTAAAATCAATTTTAATGTTTGTATACGAAAATTAGAGAAATGATTATTAAGTTGTATTTAATGTTAGGCTAAACTGAATTTGTATTTATTAGCAGTATTTTGGGAGAATCATTTTGTTGTAATGTATAATATTTAGTTATAAGAAAGTTCTGGTTGTAATATGGGTAAGATAACATATGTCCTAGTATAAGTTAATCATGTCAACCGCACCTTTTGGTAAAATTTAATTGTACTTGAATGATCACAGATTGTATAAGATAGTTTATAAGTGCTGACTTGGAATTATATTAGTGATTGGATTTTCTTTGACCAAGAAAAAATCCGAAAAAGGGGGGAGGGGTGATGAAACGAAGAACGTTTCTACATAATAATTAGCAAAACTGTTTATTAATTATAAGAAGAGAAACGCTGATTTCGATCAGCGCAAGGAGCGCCGCCATCCGCTGCCACCAACGGTCAAACCGGGGGGCAGGTGCGCGACGTGAGTGACGGTTGGGTCAGTAGCAAAACCGCGAGGGGCCACGAGCGCCGGGCAGTACAACGAACTGGACCCACGAGTGCCGGGTGTAAATATTTGCGAGAGGGGGCCGCTAGTGCCGGTGAAGAATATAGACGGAGAAGCCGCGGGCGCAAGTGCGGATGGGCTTGTGATGCCCCAAACAAATGTGTTGGTTGAAATTACCATAGTGTGCAACTGAATTATAGTTATTGAGTGGGAGATTAAAGGTGTCCAAATGAGTATCAGATAATTAGAGAAACAGAAGTGCGAGCCAGGACCGGATTCGTGAAAAAACATTAACAGTGGAAATTTAAGTGACCGGATAGACAGCAGTTCATGTCCGCCTGGACGTAAATGCAGCAGCGGGCCGGCACCCGTGCGACAATCGTGTGGGGATTGAGGAGAACGGCTGTTAATTCGGGCTGCCGACGGGACGCACGCTGCTTGTTGGGGCCAAGCACACGGGCAACCGCCGAAATCGGCTTCGCGGACAATTCGGGCCGGAGCGGATCTGGCCGTGCGCGCCCCGCCGCCGTTGGCAAACGCGCGGCCACGATCAGCTCCAGTTCCAGCCGGCTGGGACATCGGAAACTGTCAATGGTACGCGTTACTCGTGCAAGCGAATTTTTAAAAGCCTTGCGCCACTGCGAATTGTAAAAATTTGTCAACCCCGTCCCTGCGGACGTGTGTTCAATTCTCGACGGGAGCTCTCGAGTTGCGGGGTTGACACTGCGTGTGGTTGTCAACTTCGAAACGATTAGAATTAATTACAACGAAACTCGATCACGAAAGCAAATGACAGGGCCTCGCCAACAAACTCGTCCAAAGACCCACGCACATAATGGAGGTTAAATGATTATTTGCAGGCATGTAGAAGACGAATATTGATCCAAAGGTACTTTTATAATATTAATATGTAGAAAGAAAGTTATATTTGAGAAACATAACAGAATACTAATATCTATTACTCTTCGTAAAAGCAAGTTAATGCAATACAAAAGATTAGACACACTAACTATGAAACGCCAGTACATTTTATACAATCTTCTGTGGGGAATTACATAATTGCCAAGCCTTTAAATCATATAAAATAGCTAAACATTACTGATATAATGCAATTTATTGTCACACTGAAATAATTGCCGTCGTAACTTATACAAATCTCGTGCGCGCCTTACAAATTTGTTAAAATAAATCATTCAGCTTTGAAATATCGTAAATAAATACCATGTAGTTTGTTTATAAAATATACTACGCGTGTTTTTAAAAAAAGTGTACATGAACATTTTTAAAGAGCTGATTATTAAAAGATTGTCCGTTTACAAAAAATATTTGTCTTCAATATTGTACTTTAGCAACGTTAACTTTTTTACAATTTTTGAAAGCATAAAGTGTTTGCTCAAAATGGGACCAGAACGTGTTTTTTTACTGTTCATTGAACAAATATTAAGAAACAAATTGGAGCCGTTTTGAGAAAATAATTGTTTAAGAATTGCCTAATTTCACGCAAAATTACGCGATAACTACTCATATTTCTGAAAAATTGTGCCCAATATTACGAGTATTTTAAGATCTATCTTGCAATATTTTAAACACTTTGACGTGCTCTCAGATTAAAACAGTCCCATGTACCCTAACAAAAACCAAAGAACGACTGATGTGATCGTCAAACAATTATTAATGCACTTTGGAAGAGAAAACATTTTTGTTAATCATCATTATTGCTTATAAATTACTCCATAGAATTATTCTTGGTGCTCATAGTGTACGAAATATTTTTATCCTAGTATGATCGCGCTCGTTTTATTTAATGTCGCTGTATTGTATAAACAATTTCTGAGGCAAGAATTTATTGAATTGATATCGATGAGTGGTTGTGTTTATGTTCACGTTCTTGCCTATTGCGAAAGGTATGCCCATTCTTATGTTAAAAGTAAAAACTGGGAAGAGTTTCATGAAATGATGAAATTAAAGTCAGTAAGTGCAATTTAATTAATGATATCTCAAAATAGAGAAATTTTTGAGGTTATTCGACGATTCATGATCAGATTGGATAACGCTTTCAAAAACAAAAGATCTGGAAATTATACTCGTATATAAAGCTTTGCCAAAATATAATAAAACGCTAAGTTTTCAATAACGACATGAAATTTGTTAAATAAAATTCAGCAGTGGCGTAGATAGGGAGAGACAGGGGGCAGTCCGCCCCGGATGACATTTTCAGAGTGACACCAATTAGAAAAATTTATAGATTTATAGATAGAGATTATAGATAAGTTTTCCGTCCTTAAATCTCGAAAAATGTTTTTATAAAAACATGCATTTGTTAATTACATATACTTTGTTTTAGTTTATTTATTTAAAAATTATATTCAATTTATTCTGAATTACATAGTTTTTCAATATATTATAAATAAATGTTATATGCAAATATATTTGTATTTTTATTAAATTGTGTATAAACTATTCGATAATAGATAGAGTTAATTTAATTAATGCTAGGGCGTGTTACCATTAGTTTTGCCACGGATGACACCTACTAAAGCGACGTCACTGGAAAGGCGCAAACAAAGAAAAGAATAACAAGTCAAATGAAGGCTCACCTGGAGAACGAAAGTGAGGACATTCTATTAGGTTTAAAGAAGTCGTTTACGTCCTCACGTCCCCGTTAACGCGTTCATTGTGAACGTCCGAGCTGCTGCAGCGAGAAAGCAGAAGAATCGCCGGTGCCAAGGGTGAGCTGGCAGGGGGGAGGCAGAGGGGGGGTGAGGGTGGCTGCTGAATCACCCCCTCGCGCTGGTGACTCACTCCCCCCTTTCGGCCGTTCCTAGCTAGGGGGGCTGCCGAATCACTCGCTTCGACCGGCCACCCTCCATCTGCAGCCCGTCCTAGTTTTGCGGTCAGTTAACCCTTGAGCACAAAGGCGCCCTGTACACAGCGTCATTACAAAGGCGTAGTCTGGTAGACTTCTCTGTCTAAAAATAAAGAAAACCTCATTTTTACAATGAAACATTTAATTTAATGGATTGGACATGTATGATATGGAGTTACAAGATACGTTTTAAAGATTTTATAGATATACCCAAGTGACTTGGCTCTCACAGGAGACACTTGCTTGGTGCTGCGCACGTGGCTTTTGAGAAGTACCTCGTCTGCAGAAGTACCTCGTCACGCGCCCATTGCTATAATCTCCATCCTCCTAGTATGATTCCTGAATGTTCAGAATTAAACTTAAATGCTACAAGAAAATGTTTGTATGCACTATTAAAAATATTAGCCATAAAGCGCCAAAGATATCACTGATGGAACTAGAAAGGCTTAGTCTAGTTGACGACGCGTTTTAAAATCGTGTATATCAGAGATAGACAGGCTCACAGTGATACGTGTATTTTGCTGGCTAGTCACACAATACAGGTACACAGAGTTTAAGAAACGGTGGGCGAGGGGAAGGGGGTGGGGGAAGCTTTCGGCACTGGTTGCGTCAGACAGACGATGGCTTTGTAATCTAGGGTTAAAGAAGCCCTCCTTTACAACCTGTAAAATACTTAAGACTTCACATGGACACAAAACTAACCTGGAAATCATCAAGCCATGCTATTTAAAACCCAGACTGATGTATTTCTTGGAAATGTTTTCAACTTTCTTTCTTGTTGGAATAGGGAGGGTAGTCATTGGTTTTTCTCTAACAACTCATTTATGTGTAAGAAGCACTGATTCTTTAGCGCCTCTAAGTATTGGTCGAGCCTCATTGTACTATTAACTGTGTATACATTTCCAACAATATTAACAAACATTACTCTTCAAAAAGTTACTTTTGTCAGGTGCTTCTCAGGACTCTTATAGTCCGTTACGTCAGAGAAAAAAGTATTTAGTCTAATAATTTGGCCATCTCTGTATGTTCGTGATTCATTCTCAAAATGCGTTTATTTCTCTCTGAGAAACCACCATTCTCCCAATGTATTCCACATTTAGTCTTTGTATAGTAATCGAGTAACCGTTTTGTGTCCATTTGACCCTAACTCACGGTTAGACTCATTCGCGTCCACTAATGGAGACAAATGAGGTGGAATTAGACGCGTCTCGAGGTCCGTGGGGAACGGATAGGTGTTTTGCGAATTCATTCAGAAGACTCTAAAGGCTTTTCTTAAAAACAAGTTTTCTTTGTTTTTAAGCAACTAAAGCGTATTTTGGGAGACTTACAGCCTCGTTAGAGGTCATCATTAGCCCATTCGATTCCTCGCGAAGACAAATCGATTCTTACTTGGCTCCCTCTAGGATATTGTGGAAGAAGTTTAGAAAAACAAGTGTTTTGGATGGTTCCAATAAGGTTCCAGCTCTTCTGACTAGATAAGTAAAACCAATTTGAATTACTATTCTTTCTATCCGGCACTTCCTTGAATCATTACGACTCAATTCATAAGATTCTCGACAAAATCAAATTTTATATTGAAACAAAAAATTTAAACAAGTATTTTATATATATTTTTCATTTAACTTTCTGAACCCGAAAATGGACGAATTGGGAAACTGTAATACGTTTGAAATTTATTTTTAGACAGACTTGTAAAAGCGTTTTTTTTAGAACATGAACAGCGTGAGAAAAGTTCAATTTTTATCGCTACTGATAAAAGTGAAGCGATGCTCAAATGTTCAGATAAAACTGTGAATGCAACAAATAAAATAAAATATTTTCTTCTGATCGGCTACAAGTGATCTTAATTTAACATTAAACCTAGCTAATTGATGTGTATTCCTGAAATAAAACCAAGTTAGAGCCAGTAAGACTGTCTAAAAATATTGTATGACACACGTGGTAAAAGTATTTTATTTTGCTCGTAGGTTCGCGCCTGTCAGCCTCGCGTCGCAATGTTTCTTACTCGCAAAATAAAATATCACTTTCACCACTCGTGTCATAAATAACTATTTATCATGCACTTACAAAGCATAAATAAAACTTTTTTGGTGAATATACCCGCCGGAGGTGCTTTGCTGATATTTAAGGTGTGCCCGAAGACCGTAGCTGCATCAGAGTTGTAGCAAGTCTCTTTAAATGAACCTGGTTGCCGACAGATGACACCGTGGTTTTTCCTTGCGCATGCGAAAAGAAAAGGACGTCGCAGCGATTGACGCATTTCGGTCGTGTTGTCTCCGCAGTTCGTTGCGTGATGGAGGCCTCGAGAACAGCACAAAGAGCTGTGATTCAATTTCTGCGCGCAGAGGGGCAGCATGCGTTCTAAATTTATCGCACGATGCACGAAGTGTCTTCTTCGACCCCTTAAATTTTATGAGATGCTAGAGAGTCACCATTGACGAGGACGTGCAAGCCACCAAGGAACAGAGGCTTCGTCAGAAACCCAGGGCGTTTTACACAGATGCCATCTACTCACTTCCTACGAGCAGGGATAAGTGTATCAGTGTCAGTGGGGATTATTTAGAAGAGTACTGTTCCAAATGAAATGTAATTAGCATGTTGGCATTAAAGTCTCTTTCCATATCACTATAATCCCATTTTTATTTGAGCACACCTTTTAGTAATCGAGTAACCAGCGTGAGTCCGTCCGTGCGTCTGTCGCGGGTTAGACCTCTTTCGTTGCATTGTTCAGAGGAGAGGATGTGATATTCATTGCATCTGAATCTACTGGTGGGGAACAATTTCATGTATTTTCGTAACAACGTTCTCTTAACCATTTACTGGCGTGGAACATGAAGTAATCCTACGTTAAATTAGCCCGTCATCGTGAGTCGTAGTCAGTCGGTGCCTTTTATCCCTTCGGCCAGGTGCTCGGCGCCCTTAGATCCTCGGAGTTCAGAGATGGTCACCCAACCAGGAACCCGCAATGTCTCGAATTCGCTTCACCTCTGTGACTTCACGGAGCGTAGTTGAGCAATTTGGCTAACGACGCGATCGTCATTTGTTGAAGAGTTGCTGAGACATGGTACATTACAGGCTCCGCAAAGTACTATATTGGCTTTTCATTTCCATTCTTGATTGGAATAATTAACACATGAAGAATTGAGGAAATGTGAGATTAATTGCTACATAACATTTTGATATAACATTGATCTCAAAGCAAATTGTGTTAAAACAGGGGTAGGTCCGGTAAATATTACGAAGGGGGTATTTTCAGTTCGGATCACACACTCGAAAAAAAAATTGTAATTTTTAATGCTTGAAATGAAGAAAATATTAGATTCATAAGCGATTGCTGTAATTGCTGCTTGCGGTCAATTTCAGGTAATTATTTTCAAAACAATATGTCAATTAAGAAAAAATATTG
The DNA here is from genome assembly GCA_017312745.1 of Gryllus bimaculatus. NCBI lineage: Eukaryota > Metazoa > Arthropoda > Insecta > Orthoptera > Gryllidae > Gryllus > Gryllus bimaculatus. The sequence continues at coordinate 112,578 of BOPP01000212.1, forward strand.
TCTAGGTACCAACATCGTTAATACTCAATATATTTTCTATCACAAAACAATAAAAAAGACAGAATTTTGTCTAATCGTGCCAAATGTTTGTCCAACAAAGGATTAAAATTTACATGGCCGGTATCAGTTCTGAAACATGAAACGTTCCATTCATGAAAATGCCATCCTCGGTTTTCAATACTAAGTCTGTTCAAATTTCCATTTTACAACTACATAAAACCAAACGATACTGAAAACATTCCAGAATATTAGTATCGTACATTTTTTTCGTTTTCAAAGACAAACCAGACTTTTTCTAACAATCGTCTAAACATCTTTAATATACTCAGTTTTACGAGGCTCTGAAGAAATTTTTAATACTGTCGTGAAAAAGAGGTGCACCAACGTGTCATAAAAGTTATCTTTTGACGTATCATTTTAATGAGACCACAACCACTTTATGTGGTGAGATACATTCGAAAGCTTTTTTTGTATGTTCTTAAGCTATTGGAAATTACGAAGAATGTTTGTGATGAGAGTGAGATGGTTAAAACCCATCGGATAACATCTTTACTATGGTAGTCGAGCCTAAAAAAAAACTGCCAAGCTGTTTTTGTCATTCAAGTGGCGCCGGGATGATGGGTGGTTTTAGCGCACGACGTGGGTTGGGCGGGGCGGGTTTGTCCAAAAATGATGTTAAAATAAAATCGGGGAATTCTTGAAGGCAGAAGAGCTTTGCTATGCAACCAAAATTCGCAATGAAAATGACGATTGTGATGATAAGGGATCGGATTTAATGAAATTTCTTTATTTCCCTTTTCGCTTTAGAACAGTTTAGTACAGAAATTAATTTTGTTTTGACAAAAATAAATTACCTATTTGTATGTTATTTTTTGTATTTTCGTCGATTTTGACTATTTTAGTGGTACTTGCCTGAAATAATATTTACGAGATGCAACAAACGTTTTCTACAGAATTACTGAGAAGCCTATTCGATTTCTTTGCTCAGAAATTGTAATGTCTGCCGTTGTGAGTTTGTGAATACAAAAGATTTAAGTTCGAAGTAAAATCTTTTCTGCAACACATCTGTTTCTATACAATTAGAGACTATATCGAGCATCCAAAAGTAAAGTAATATTAGTTTTAACAACGACATTTTGCGTATTCTTTACTACTTGGATTGTATAATTATAAAGAACATGTACCACGTATTGTACTTTAGCTTCTGGGTTAATGATCCCCATCTCGATCAGGTTTTCGTTCAGTTTCCGTGATCATTGAGCAAATTCTGAGATGACCCCTTGTTTTGCTTCTGTTGACATAAATGTAACTTTAATATAACTTCTCCATATAGCACGTCACGCACAGTTTATAACTGTTTTTGACGTAAATAAATCAATCTAAGGTTACTCACATCTATCAACGCCATTGGTAGTTCAGACGATATCGGGATAACCAAAGATAGAGATCTCCTGGTAAGAAATAGTTCATGCCAAATATTCGCAAGTTGAATTCATTTGAACTAATGGAAGAAGCCTTAGTTACTACAACAGTAACATATCCAACAGTTCGAGTTGTTCATCCGAACTGGTTTAGATAACATTGTTTACGTAATTTTTCTTTGCCTTTAGAGCATTTTAAAACATTTTAAGAGCTTTCATTGATCATTTTAGGCAGTGTTTTAGGTCATCAAAATCCGCACCGAGTTATGATAGATGATACGCACATAGAATAAGAAATTGATAAATGATATAATAACAAGAGGAACTATAATAAAATCAATGGAAAAATAAAAAAAATCTATATTATTTCGACATTTTTATTACATGAATCATTGTATTCATTGTTTCACCACGGTTAAACAGTGGATATACTCACATAGGGAGGAAGGTTATAGTGTGTTGGAGACGCTTTATGTGTGTCAAGAGACAAAAAGTCTTGACACAGCACAAAAATGTTACGAGCCGTTGCCACGATGGTAATGTTGTTTTTTATGTGGTCGTAAAGCTATCTGCATTAATGAACTTCAAAAGTACCACATGCAGAATACTTTTACTGCTACAGTAAAAAACACAAGAGGTGACAGTGGTGCTAAAACTGACAAAGATATATCAGCTTTTGCTAGACTTTTTAGGAATAGAAGATTAAGTGTTTTGTAATTTGAATGTGTGTGGCAGGCTACACACAAGTTATTTTGGAATCAGTTTTAGCAATACACTCTCTATTCTATGATATAAACTAATGGTGCTAAAACAGCACACACTTTCTCGCAATTTGATGTAAAATTACGCAAAAAGTACAAACGTTTTCGAAAAATTCTATATGACCTTATTTCAAAATATATCTTTAAGGAATATATTCCAATAAGGCCAAAACATCTATCATTTTACTTCAAGGTGTAGGAAGAGGACAATCAAATTTTAAAAAATTGAAATTCTTGAAAAATCATGGTTTTCTACGAAGCAGAGACCTGCGTAATTCTTTGAAACGTTCTTAACCCCATCCAACAACAAAACTTAATAAAATACGATGGAGCCATTTATTTTAAATATTGAAAATGCCCCAGGCGCTTCATGTTAAGTCATTCAATTTTTCGGCATCAATGATCCACAAAACACGAATAAGTTTTTTGCCAGAAGGTTACATCGCTTGTTAGACAATTTTTGTTCTAAATTTAGCAATTGGATTTATCCACTTTTTCGTTTCCAGGGCCATATAATTAGAGCTTTCTGCCGAAAATTCGCATTTTTTTCGCGCAGCATTGTATACTGCCTATACTCTACTGCGTAAGTAGTAGCGAGAAATTAAAAAGAGTAACCGTTTGAAACTCCAAAGTTTCATAGATATAAAAGATAAAGTGATGTGGAACAAGTTGTTGGTGTATGCCAACTCACCAACCGAAGAATTTTGGTTTTCAATTCCGTTACAGACATGGATAATTCTCTGGTTCTTGATGAGAATGTGAAGAGTTTCGTGATCTACCCACAAAATTATTATTATTATTTTTTATTATTCATATTATTATTGTTATTATTATTCATATTATTGTTATTATTATTGTTGTTATTATTATTATTGTTATTATTGTTATTATTATTATTATTATGGTATTTTTACTCAGAGTTTTCTCATCCACGGTTCCAGGTTTGAAGGGTCTCTAGGCATCCTACATATTTATTCATACTTATAAACGTGCGAACAACTCTGAAAGTTTGAAGAAGTACAAGCTTTTGAATATTTAGAATAATTTTGTGAGTAGTAAGATCTAATTTTTGCAAATAACACTTAAGGTAACGAGACCATTTGCTGATATTACACAGGCGCGGATTTACGGGGAGGACAATGAGGAAAATTTCCTCTCCCAAAATTTTTCAGTAACTATTAATTTTAACTTGTCATGAAGCTTTCAAGTAACAATATTTTCATATAAACATTAAAACGAATAACATTGTATCGCAACATGAGCTGAGTTTAGCCTGCGACATTCTACATAACACACACTCGAAAAAAACAAAACATTTTGAATAAAAAATATTTCTCCTTCTAAAATTATCCCGGATCTGCACCTGTATAATTGCTATAATCTCAAAAGACACGAGTTTGTATTGTTTTATAGTATTGAGGGGAAATAATTTTAGATTGTTTTTGTTTTGGCTATAATGATTTTCTAATCAACATGGTGTGTAACATCAATGATGAATGCTTTCCTCTTCTGAATGTTAATAGAACAGAATAGGTCTAGTTTCTTTGCCGAAATCGTTTTATGGGTATGATTTGCAAGGTCGTAATACATTTGTACTGATTACTTTCTACGACAGGTGTGAGTTTGTAATAAGGTAGGCTTCCTCTTCAGCCAGAAGCCCATGCTTGGTTGGCAATGCTTGGAGTACAATATTTGCTGTCAGGTTGTGTCTGTGTAGATATTCTGCCTGTCAGATTTACTCGCCCAGTGAAAAGGTGATATATTGGCTCTCACTGCGTTAGGTATACTCGACATTCGTCATTTACGTCTTGTTAATTTTCCTTCCATAGTACAGGGAGGAAAAGTATGGGGAAAACCTCAACAATAAAATCTGGAAGTTTTCGTCTTAAAAATCGTGTTTAAGATTTTTTGAGCTGTAACTTCCCACCCCCGTCAGTACCACGTCAGTACTATAAGAGTGAATTAGTACTTTCAGTGCTGTAATTAAAAGGATTGTTAATATTTGATGTTTCGAAGACCTAAAAGCAATGTTGTACCCAGAAATCTGAATGTTTGAATGAACTATGCGTTACTCGATCAAATTACAGGGGTTTGAACTGAATTTTGGTAAATAGTGGTCGAAGAACACTAAGATATTTTCATTTTTGGGAGTACTTTTCGTGAAGTTCCTGTGACAACTTTAAAACCTTTCTGGAAAATGGACACAATCTTTTCGTTTAGTTTTTTTGGTCGAGAGTGTACTTGCAAATATGTACAATTCCAATTTGTGTGTGCAAAAAGGCGATATTTTGACAAACAAGTTTTCTTGTAACCCCCAGATACCGGTCCGTTATGCCGAAACAGCATACCACAAAACGTCTGCCCGTTCTGTTAAAAGCTGGATATGAAATTTGAAATGGATGTTTTGATTTTTGGGGGTTCTTTACTGTTAAGTCTCAACGACATTTCCTATTTTTTTGTGGGAACTTCCATATTTGAATCTTTGTTTCAAAAATATGATGAAAGGGTATATCCATTCTTTCTGGGATTTAAGGGAGCATAACCATTGTTACATAAATACTATTTCTTTGTGTAGAGGCAACAATTCAGGTTATAATGAACTTCAGATCTGTTACGTGACAGTTGCATAACGCTCTCCGATTACAGAGTAGACGACATCCATCTGTTTTCTTCGGAATATAGACGTCTTCATTGACTGTGACGACAACATTCAACTACGTACAAATTTTACATAACACTAGAATAGATTTGAACAACTGAGATGGTTCCGTGACAAAAACTGAGGCTGCTGCAGGATTTTTGACGGGTAAAACTTTGGCTTAGGATTTTTAACATTAGCTTCACAGCTAGGTGGAATTCAGCTACTGTTTAGAGGAAAATATGAAAGGCAGGCAAATGATCTGATTAGTTGCTTTCGGCGGTTCTTCTAATCAGTTCCAGGGAAATACCAGAGCAGTACTCTAACAAAAGTGTAACGGATCCCATGCGATCTTTCCTTCCTCTTCCTTGTCCTATCCTCACACCTTACTTTCACACACACACACACACACACACACACACACACCATAGTGTAAATACATGAGTTCCTCCAGTGCACCGATATTTGCCCGTTCCAAGGACCCTCAGTTTGCGCACTAACCACGTGACCACAGTGCAGGCACTTTGGTTGAAAAACCAGACCAGACTGTGACTGCCATGCTTCATGGAGAGCGAGTAGTGTTAAAAAACATTTTGTAAGTGGTACAAAATGACAATTTTCAACGGCAACCAACCAAAAATAACGTAATGAAGGCGTACAAGATGCACTATTTAAATTAAATACTTTATAAATATTTTCTGTTATGACCAAAACAAGTTAATTTCATAAAAACAGTTTTTTATTGTAAATTGCCGAACATACAGAAAAAGCCGTTAACATGCTTAGTCACAAAATAACCAGATTTACCCGGGACTTGCCAGATTTAACGAGAGCCGAAAAGATGTCCAACAACAATGCAGTGGTCACTATCCAGAAACCAGAAGAGAAGTCCATTATAATGGCCGGCAGCGTAGTCACTCACTAACTTGCACACTCGTAGCTCGCACTGTGATGGAACGTGCAACGACTGGAACTGTCCTCACTGCTCACTGCTCGCTGTGCGCCGTTTTATACACTGTCAGGGCTAATGGCTCGGCGACTGGCCCGGCCGAACGGCCAATGACGCGCTCGGTGGCGCCGACCTCAGCAAGACGGCTCCGCGGCCGACCTAAGCGACCTCCCGTGAGCGGTGCTCGTATTTTTCTGGGGCGCCGTCGTCTCACTACTGCGTTCCGATGGCGGTTCTTTCATAGGGGCGCGGGCGACCACTACAGTTTCAGTATCTTATAACGATGTGAAAATTTTGGTATCTGATTGGATTTAAAATTCCCGTTATTATTTTGATGCAAGTTGGTGTTTGAAGTTCATTGGGCTGAAGTCGGATACGATACGTAAGAGCATACATGCATACAGCTCCAGACTGATCGGGGGGCCAGGCTGGCGCTTAATGCTTATCCCAGCAGATGCGGTGCACCGCCGGGGGATGGCTGGGGGATGCCTGAGAAATGCCTGGGGGATGTCTGGGATGCCTGGGGGATTTCCCCGACGTGTAAGTTTGCGCCTTATCTCACGTTCATGCTGGAGAGAATCGATGCCTACTCCCGGCAAGCTCTATGCTCACCGCATAAATGACCGTAATAAAAGTATTTGACGTGCCCGCCAGTACGTACTTTCTCGCCGGTATGCTGAAGCCAATTTTTGGAAAATTTTGAAAATGTCGCAGAGGCTTCATGTAAAGTCTGTGTCTACACTTCGCGCAACCGCCCGCGAATAGGCCAGGGCCTACAAGCAACGTCCCGGCCTTTCGGCCATGGGATTAAGGGGGTACGTGTGGTTAGCACGAAGACATCCCTACGCGACGTATTCCTACACGAAGACGGTCTTCTCAACCTGTGAAGTGAGTTCTCTCATCGTCACACAGCAACATTTACTGGTTCATTGCAAGGATATTGCACACTATAATATTGCCCGACCGGGAATCCAACCCGGAGTCGCGTTATGGAAAGCGAGCACACTTAGCAATGAGCTAAACCGCGAGGACTCGAGGTAAAGTAACCTCAAAATTAACATATCGGTTTCAAATTGGAAAGGCCGCGAAAATCGGCTGAATGGTGTAACCGCGTTTCGTAGTTCACTGACAGACAGATAGACGTATGAAGTTACGAACATTTTGGTGTCAATTTGTAGGTATTAAGAACCCACAAAACATAGATTCTGGCTACACCACGTTTTAGAGGATTTTCTATCCTAAATTTAGCAACTATTTTTATTCACTTTTCGTTACCAGGTTTACGTGATAAGCGTTTTTCTGCTTAAAATTCACCTTCTCTTTCGCGAAACACTACCCAACTGCCTCTCTGCCGCGTAAGTGATAGCGAGAAAGCAGTAGGGAGGGGCGGGATGTAACAGTGCCACCCGTTCCCGCGTGCAGTCGAAAGGAAGGGAAAGAGACCGCAAGTGCTTCCCTGCGCGCGATGGGGGCTGGCGCTCGCCCGGCGATCAATGCGCCGTAAAAGCGAGTGCGGCCGATGCAGGCACCTCCGTTAAGCCTCCCAAGGCCCCTGGCGGGCGCTGCACCGCCGGCCGCAGCGGCACGCGCGCCGGCCACGCTGCGGACAATAAAATGGCCCTTATCGCACCCGACGAGAAGGAATTGATTCCGCACGCCCAGGTAACCGAACGACCCACGGAACGGCGACAGAAGGGAACGGGCAACGTGAACGAAACATTGAATAATATGTAGAAAACGTAAAATATATACTTGTGGATATTGTGAAATGTAATTTTATTCAATAATACTTTGTTGCTAAAGAGAATGATAGTATGTTAGTTTGTTGGTATGTTTGAAATTGAAAATATCCTTAATTGGTAATACTCATTGTATAAACGACATTCTGATTGAGGGAACTCAGGGCATCAATTGATGTTACAGCACTGCCTCTGATTGCCAGGTGCTAGAGTTCAAATCTCGATGGTAGCAGAAGTTTCGACGCTATGACGCTATAGCTGTAGAGCAAGATCACTATGTCGAGTACGGTCGCTGTCTTGAGGAGAATTCTAGCGGCCGGCCGTTCTAATCGGTAGTTTTCTGTGGTTTCTTTGATCAATACCAGACGAATGTCGGAGTAGTACCCTAACAAACGGGCCACGGACCGCGCACGACATTTCCTTCCTCTTTCTTGTCCTATCCTCACACCTTATACACACATTAACATGCACCACACTAGAGCTTGTCCCAGCTGTGATGGTAGAGGCCCACTGTTGGGGAAAACCCTGCTAGCAGACAGTAGGTCAGCACCGGATTTCGGCGGGGAATTATCACCGCCATTTTCCATGATAATACATTCACTGCACTAATGGAAGAAGTGGCAATAGTAGGAAAAACGTCCGGAAACACAAAATAACAACCAATCAATCTACGCTGTGCGCTGCCTTCGTTCGTGACCATTTTCCGTTCTTCGATTTGGAGTCGGATTCGTTCCCTGTTTCCATTAAGAGATAGCATAGTGATGGCCGCGTTCGCCTGCCTCGGTAGTCCAGAGGAGAGTGATCTATCGCGGAGCCGATAGATGTCTGTTCGTATCACGCGTGGGTGTTTTTGTCCGTGATTGTGGAATGGTTGACTTTGTCTCTTCATCAATATTGTAATTCAATACTATCACGTCCAATTGCGTACATGTGTAATATGTCAACATCTTTTGCTTTCAGAAAAAAATAACTGTTTATGTACTTTTTGTGATGAATTCAAATATGCCTTCGTATTTTTCCTATTAGATAGAGTGCTTTTGTGATGCTGTTAAATCGATGTAATCATCTTAGCCAAGCTCACTCAGCTTGACGTTTACACGTTTAACGTTTCGTGTTGCTACTTGATTGTGGTAATTTTAGGGTGTATTTTCTATTTGAAATATATCTCAATTTAGTCAATAGTCAGCCAGACATTCTATGGATATAGTACGTCTTCGAGTACGACACTTCTCTGTGAACACACATGATTTTTACGTCTCTCTTCCTAGATGCATTGTTAATAATACAAGAAAGTTATGTTGTAGCATTTTTAGTTTCTTGCTACACGACAAGTCTCTGACTCTTTCGATAACAATAATGTATCGGCATTTTCCAGCTGAGAAGCAAGTCTCGACATTGCACCCTGTATTTTGTTGAGATTGGTCACCTCAGGAAATTTTCCTTCTAACAAAGGAAATCCCGTGCAGGGCTCAGGATTCAGATCGATCGAAGACATCCAGACGGTTCTGGCTCGTAAAGTCAAAACAATTTCGTAAAATTACTTCTCTGAAGCCTTGAAAACTTGTGCCGAGCAATGTTCGATATCAAATGGATTCAGTGGTGCAGCCTAATATTTCTAAGGAACAATACACTTTATGGTTATGGTAATAGGTAGACTAAACACTTTGTTTCCTGATAAAGAAGGTTTCATTTATGCTGAATTTTAAATTGATCATTTGTTGAAATATGGTTATTAACGAGATATATTAACCTGATATATTGAAATACTTTTGCTACTGAAGAAAATTAGAAAAAACTATATTTGCGAAAATGTCTCATTCCGGGGAGGGGGGATTAAGACCCATGGTTCCCCTTGGGTACGTGAGTGATTGGGCCCCTGAGTACATAATCACTCATAATAATCACACACCCACACACATACACATACGCACATACACACATCCTGGCGGAGTTGTCCACAGCTGATGTCTGGGTTCGATCCCAGGCGAAGGACAAAGTGGGTTCGTGGCAGGTTTTATGGGGGGTACTCACGTTTCCGGTCTCAACATGCATACCGCCGGCTTGCTCCATGAACCACTCCCTACCCTCTCATATCATTAACCAAGCTAAGGATGCGTGGATCACAACGGCGTACAGTTAATAACCTTGGAACTACCTGAAAAGGATCGTGGCTACATTAGCTAGTTATCGATATGTGGGGTCCCGGCCTGGTGAACTAGAGAGAGAGGGAAAATGGTAAGGGAGCAGGGGACGCCCCTTCCCAAAGTCCTAAATACGGGTAGGAGAGAGTGAATAAAATTAATTATTATTTTCTTTTCTGTCGATTTTTGTCTGTAGATTTAACGACTTTCTCAGACTATTCGGTGTTTATTTTATAGACAGAAAATTGTTTGTTTTTTTCCTGAATATGGAAATAATAATTTCCGAAACGTTGCTATTATGTATCACCTGTTTTAGTAAAATTCAATCATATTGTTTTTTTATTTTTCTAAAAGTGTTATTCAAGAAACAATTTTCTGTGTCCAAAATAAGCACCATTTATAGTCTGACAAAGTGGACGAAATGCCAGGCGGGACGAGGGGTAGAGCTTCATTGAAGCCGACCCCGGATGAGGTAGAGGCAGAGGTGAGAGTTCCGTTCATTCACAAACGCCTCTGATTTTGAATCCGCCGTTGTGCTTTCCGCTCGGCTGAGCCGGGTGGAGGGGCCGCGCGGGTCTTCGGGGAGGGCGTTGAGCCGTCACCCAGTGCTCCGTGCCCTTCGCACGGCCCTGGAGAGCCAAGGGGCGGGGGCGGGGACTGAAGGCAATGAGGTGGGACTCGCGGGGAGGACAGGGCGGGGAAGGTGTGGAAAACGGACAGAAGTGGGGACGGAAAGGGGGTTGGATGAGGGCGGGATCGGAGGCGGAAAGAGGTGGTCAGGAGTGGGAGCTAGTTCTTCAAGTGGCCGAGGATGGACCGAGGTGGGGTCGGGACGGGTCGGGACGGGTCCGGGACGGGTCCGGG
>BOPP01000212.1:127963-198124 GCA_017312745.1 Gryllus bimaculatus
CGTGGCACCGCCCCAGCGGGACAAGCTCTAAGCTCCCGACCAGCCTCTCCGATATGTGTTAGTGTGTATTGCATGTCTGTAAGAGGTGAGGGTAGGTCAAGGAAGTGGAAGGAAAGATCGCACGCAGCTCGTGATCCGTTTGTTAGAGAACTACTCTGGCATTCGCCTGGTGTTGAACGGAGAAACTACGGAAAACTACCGGTCTGACCAGCCGGCATAAGAATTCCCTCCTTCAGAAAGTGACTGTATTCGACCTAACCGAAAAGCTAGTGTCGAAAATTTTGCCGTCGGGACGTAGGTCCTCCCGGTCAGGGGCACTGTAGTGACATCAGTTGATATCTTGAGGATGCGAATTAGTATTGAATAATAGATATCCCAGACATAACAGAGGGATAGAGGATCTTACAGCCATTACTATGGAACTTTGACATAAAAAAACAAAATGGTACTATTGTGATCAAATTACAGCATTCACAAAGCGGTTTAAAACAGTTTCATTTCTACAAACCATTATACAGAATCTTACCAAGAAACTTTCTCATCTTCCGTGCATCTCTTTGGAGATGTATCAAAGAGTAGCTTAGTTGCCTTATACGTAGTAGATGTCCAATAAGCAGCGCTTTTCCGTAGAAAAGTCGATTTCGTTGCACAATTCGTTAACGCTATATACGTCAGCTTTCTCCCCCATCCGCACCTCGGGACTATCGCCCTCCCTATAATACTCTCTCCTTAATGCCCCAATAAGCTGCGAAGGCTCGCCAGCCAGGGCAGGTGAGCGGGAGGGGTGGGTCAGGGCAGTAACTGATGTCACTGCAGTCCCTCTGACCGTGAGGTCCTCGGGTTCAAGTCTCGACGGCCGCAGAATTTTCGACACTAGCTAGTAGCTAGATGGCTAGGTGGTGTTCAGCCGCTGTCTGCAGGAGAATTTCAGCGGCCGGCTGCTCTGATCGGTAGTTATCCGTGGTCTCTTCAATCAATACGAGACGAATGCCGGAGCAGAACACTAACAAACGGGCCACGGACCGCTCGCGATCTTTCTTTCTCCCTCCTTATTCTGGCCTCACCTCTTACCTATACACATACACACACATGCACTAGAATACCACACATGTCGGGAGCTTAGAGCTTGTCCCCACAGGGGCTGTGTCCCACTGGTGGGAGATACCTGGATGGGGAAAACACCGTTGGCCGACGTTAAGCCGGAGCGGCGAATCTCGCCATCCACGTGGGAGAGGTCACCGCCCCGTCCAGAAGAAAAAAAATATGCATCACTCTTACGGACTAATGACCTTAGAAGTTGGCGCGCCCAGAAACACTAGTAATTATTCGTCCTATATAACCGGTAAGCGGGGAATCCCTGGCCAGTTCGGCGACGGCGGTGGCTGGAGCGTATGGACACGCACACGTACCACACTAAATTCCGGCGCCGACTGACGTCACTCAACAGCCGGATGGCGCCATGTTATCAAATAATGGAGGACACAACGAACGCTCGCTGAAAGTTATCGGCGTTCAGTCAACGCCGTTCGGGTGGCGGATCACCTGGGAATTTCAGTGCGCTGGTTGCACCCGCTCATTATCAGTCGAGTCGTGGCTTTCGAACGTGTTTTGAAAAGATTCAAAATGGATATAAAATATTTTTCATTTCGAAAGTGTTTCTCAGGCTGGCTGTGTGGAATAAAAGGGGCAAAAGACCCGCGAAAAATGTGAGAAATTACTGGAAAGAGATTTCTGCGTACACAACTCTACATAACCTCAAATATAGTTTGAGTGAAATCTTACTCAATCAAATCTATAGAAACTAATACGAAAATACGTTTTCCAAAGCACTTACTAATTTACGTGAGTTCACAATTACACGATTATACATGAATTTACAAAAAATATGTGAATTCAATTGAACTGCGTTATTGAAATGGCTATAAAAGTTATATTATCTATAATAGTGTTTTGTTAAACACACACGCACTTAATAACTCCCGTAAATTAAAACCAGTCTTTACCATTTAGATAATATTCTCTATTTTGAATACAATGTTCCAAAACTGCATTCAATACTATTCCTACACTGTGGTTACATATTTTGATTCACTGTTTCTCATAAAACAGTGTATTTTCTACTTTCTGTCACGGTAATAATTACGTTGAAAGCATGGTCTGTAGGCTGCTCTCTTTCACTCACGCGTGTTAGTGGAGTACTAGAATGAACCGCTAGATCTCGACACTGTCGATTCGGCGTCCTATGTATCCGCCCTTGCTACTACAGCAGCGCTGTTTATCAGCAGCGGATGCAGGCGTCGGCATGGCAGCGATCTACGACTTTGTATCTCATTGGCGGCGCATACGGCTTCTGCGCTTGTTCAGCCCTGACGACCCTCTGGAGCCGAACTCCAATGCACTCTGTCTACCATCTTGGGAAGGATAGTCTAGCCCTGCACTGTCTCCATAGATTTCTTGCGGCGAGTCGTTTAAATGGTCGTGCGTGCCTACGACAGTTAACTTATAGAAAATAATTGTCGAAAGCCTATTTACTTATGGCGGTGAAATGTGGACTTCAAATACTAGGGGTAAAATAAAATTCAAGCTTAAGAAATGAAATATTGGAAAAGATGCTCTAAGGTCTGCAGGAAATAAAACGAAACTAAACAATTAGAGACATACTGAAACATGAAAAATCAACATTAGAAATGACGTAAACAAAATCCATTCCATGATACAGTCTTTTAAGAAGATTAGACAATGTAGGGTAGCCATAGAGGGTATGGAAGTTCCCGTGAAAAGAAGGTCTAAAGGTAGACCAAGAATGAAGTAGGAGGTGCAAGTTAGAGTAATTATGAGGACGAGAGGGGTATAGATGAAGATCATAAAGATCGAAAGAATATTATATAGCGGATATTAGATAGCGCACCGCAAATCTGGCACTGGGCATCAACATATGTCACTACACTAACTCCAACTGGGAGATCCTAGGTTCGTGCCTCGGTGGTAGCAGGATTATCGATACTACCTTGTCAGCTAGGTCGAATGCAGTCGCTGTCTGGAGGAGAATTCTAGTGACTGGCTGCCGTGATCGGTATTTTTACGTGGTTTCTCTGATCAACACCAGGCGAATGCAGGAGCAGTCCCCTAACAAACGGGCCTATGAGCGCACGCGGTATTTCCTTCCCATTCCTTGTTCTATCCTCACCCCTTACACACACAAACACACTCACCAATGCATTACACTACCACGCATGCCAGGGGTCTGGTCGGGAGCTTAGAGTTTCTCCCGAGTGGGACGGTGCCTCTCTGATGGGAGATACCTGGTTGGAGAAAATCCGCAATCTAGCGGTAGTTCGGCGCCGGATCTCGCCATACAGCAGAGGAAGATAATAACAAACTACGGTGATAAAACCATGCACAATACTGACGTGACTAATCACTACAGCAGTTGACTCGTCTAGAATCACTAATCAATCAATTCAATCAAGTATAAAACTGGTTAACTATAGCAAGATTACCTCATTTGCCCAGACTCTTTCATTGAAAGGAAAAATCACAAAATTTGATTGAGTTTTTTCCATCGTCCTATTGTTTCATAAACGGCAATTAGGTGGCCCATGATGGGTTTTCTTGGGAGAATATACTCAGAGTGGTTTCCTGTCGCGGGGAATTTAGAGGGAAATGAGCTAACCCTTACCCACTTGATTGAGTAGAAAGCTCAAATTTTCTTCTAAACAAATAACCCTTACCGTTTTAAATATATGTTGGTATAAGACCTCTTCGTTCCTTAGGCCGTTGCTTCCGTTCCTTAGTTCGCTCCTCCCCGTTTTTATGCCGTTTCCGCCCGTCCCGCAGGCCCTGGGGTGCGCCAGGTCGCGCCCTCCGCCGCCGCGTGTGCCCTCAGCCGGCGGTGAAGGCACATCGCTCCGTGACTAACGCAGGGGGCTGAGAGCGATCGATGGGGGCGTGCAGTCACGCGGCCGAACGCCTTGCAGCGTGGATGGTGAAAAAATAATTATGACAATTCATGGGGTGAAATTATTTGTAATAATACTCTACGGATATACAGGACATTTCACTGGCTGAGATGGTTCAGGGAAACAGTCGTTATCAGTGCAGGCTTTCACTGGAAGGGTCTAGGGTTCGAATCCTGACGATGGTAGAATTTTCAACACTACTAAATATATAGATCAAGTTCAGATCCTGCGGCAGTTGAGGTCAAGCGGCTAGCCGCTCTGGTCGGTAGTTTTTCATGGTTTCTACGACCAACACCAGGCGAATGCCGGATTAGCACCCTAAAAAACGGGCCACGGACCGCGCGCGATTTTTCTTTCCTCCTCCTTGTTTTATTCTCTCTCATTACACTCATACACTCGTAGTTGCATGAAACACTACCACAGATGCCCAGAAACAAAATCCTGAGTAGGCGGAGATACTTAGACGGGGAAACCCCGCATGCTGACGCACCTGCCGCACGTTCCAGTGTGCTATAAATACTTCCACCTCCCGGAATACGCGCACGATATATACGGAAATAATGATTGTTGCAGTTGATGCTCCCGCAAACCCATAATTATTATTTTTTTTACAATACTCAGCATCTTGTGTAACTACAAAACTTAAGGCTTATAAATAGTTCTCTAAAAGAGCATTAATATGATTCGGTGTCGGGGTGGGCGCATGTTGATGCAGTGTAACCTCTACAGCGCTAAAGGATTCGACTCCCAGGAATATAATAATAATAATAATAATAATAATAATAATAATGATAATAATAATAATGATAATAATAATAATAATAATAACAATAATAATAATTAGGAGGTGGATTTTAGTGCAATTTACTTTTGTTTTCACTTTAGAACAATGCTTTTTTGTGTAGACATTAATTTTGTTATGATGAAAGGAAATGACCAATTTGCATATGACTTTTTTGCATTTTTCGTTGATTTCTACTAATAAATACGTATTTTTTACCTTTTACATTCATACATGTCATTTTAAAGCATTTTCGCGTATTTCATCGATTTCAATATTTATTGGTACTTGTTTCAAAAATATTTATGAGATTCAACAAATATTCTCCACAAATGTCCTCCAATTCTTGAGTACAATATCTGAGCAAAAAAAGTGAATGAGCTAATGTAATTGTATGTAATCTAAAGACGCCTGTCAGGGCCATTGTTAGCTCTGCTGATTTGGGGATAACTAAGAATAGAGATTTTCTGGTAAAGAACAGTTAAAACCAAAAGTTTGCCAGATGAATTCACTTGAACGAAATGAAGAAGCCTTGATTACATCAGTAACAGCTTCAGTTCTTCACCTGAACTGGTGAAATTTTGTACATTTTTCTTTGCTTTTAGAGCAATTTAAAAACATTTGAAAGACATTTTATTGATTATTTTTCGCGATGTTGTAGGTCATCAAAGCCCTCCCCCTAATAATAATATTTTCAGCACATGCATGCGTTAGTATCTTATTAAAAATACTAATTAATCAATAAATGGTTATGTATCACCTGTTTGTTGATTATTTCTGTACATTTTTTTAATTTCCGCGTGGAGACAAAGGAAGTGTCGGCTCCCGTAATGTTACCTCGCAGTGCCAATATATGCATGTTGCGGGCCATACTGTGTTGCGGGCTCAGATTTTTTAAAATGCGCTGATTTGTAAACGCGATGACGGATGACAAACTCTTGACATCAGATAAAACATCTTCTGCTGCTACCACTTTCAACAATTAGCTTTCGTTCGCATTTTTGAACAAAATCTTGGAGGCGACGTCGTTTTTCAAGAAATCGGTGGCGCCTGTATGAAGTTTGGGTTCATGTCGCCTCCCGGAGTGCTTGATCTCACCTGCGCCCTATGAGCGGAATGGAGTAGTCATTCAGTGACATATTTAATTTCGACGATTTTCTTTGATATGCGCTTCTTATGTGATTTTCTCTGATATGAAGGGGATTTTTACCTTCTCCTATCAATCCATGAATAGTAGAGAGGGTTAACTCCATCTAGGTTCTATAAGTCCATAAAATGTAGAGATAGTTGCATAATGCTGCAGGAATTCTTCTTCGAGATTTCAACGGAAATACAGATTTTGGGGTCTCCCGATACCAAACAATAGTATTTTACCAACATGTTCGTCTGCCGGTGTGTCTATCCATACGTCGGTGAACAACACTATCGCCTTAAATATTTGTACAAATCATAAATTCTGTCATAGAGATTTTACCTTAGGCCTTTCTACTTGAAATGGCGGCTACCCGCATGGCACTTGTGAGTCTTTTGCATGCGTACCTCGCAGGAGACGGAGGCGTTTCTTGAGACAGCCCAGCCGCGACCTTTTAGGCCCAGAGTGCGTTCACTAAACGAACACTAAAGTGCTTTCCTTGATCTCTACCAATCTTCTGCGTTTGTTCACATTTTTTGGGAATTTCTGAACACACTAACGTGTTAGGCGTACTAGATAATAATAATAAAGATGAAACACAACCTCTAAGAATTTACTCCCAAAGACTTCAAGATGAAGCCGCATGAACATGAAATGCTTAATTTATATTCATTAGTTACATAAAATTTTCGTTACTAATAGAATTATTTTCTCAAAGTGCTTATTTTATTTTATCATGAATATATTTAAGAATTGAAGATGAATGAGATTTGAAAAGTTACAATGCGGAATCAATTTCTGCCTAGGTCAGACATTACCTACCAATACTGAAACAGAAACAAGCTCCTACCTTGCAGGGTGATTGACGCGTTTAGCCGTCATTTCTCTGGAATTACTGACAGAAAGTTGCTTCCCCTCATCTTGTCCCCTATGTTTGTGCATCTTCTCCCCGCTTCATAATGAATTTCCATGTTTGAAAGTGCGAGTATTTCACTCTTTCAAAAAACGATGTTCACATTTACGTCTGACATAGCGTGTCTTAATAGGGCGCTGCAAGCCCTCTGAATGGGCAAGAGTGGACCTGCAACATTGCATTTATTACACATAAGCTGTATAAAAGGACAGTATCAGGAGTTGTACGTCTCACTTTTAGGCGACAAGCTTTCGGGTAAAAAAGTTAGGACTCTTTAAGTTCCAAAGAAAATAAATTCCAGCTCTGGAACGACGCCTTTGAATATTGATTAGGCGATTGAAATATCGGAAAGTAAATAGAATATTTGGGAGTAACTAGAATATTTGGGAGAGCCGAAATAGTGAAATGTACATGTGCAACTGGACATAAAAGAAGGATATTTGTTATTTAAATGTGAAGAAGGTAAACGTAAGTAAAATTGTTGAAAATTGTTAAATTAATTAAAAGTTCAATTGTTACTTTCAATTTACAAATAATATTGTGAACATTTTCTTGTTATTATTAGCAATAAATGTTAACTTTTCTTTCGTAATTGAAAATGTTTTATTTAATATTTTAGTATGTTACAGTATTCAGGTATATGGTGTATGCAATACAATCATTCCCCCTAATTAAATAATTAAATTGATATCGTTCCACTTTGTAAATTTATTAATGGAGAAGAAAAACCCATCTCAGAACTTCCGACTTCTCTGGTATTTCAGCGGGATCATAGCCGCAAAGTGGGCGAGTGTGAGTTTGAGCGGCGGGCGTCTATGCGTTGCAGGGCTTCCGCGGCCGCGACGGCCTGCTGCTGCCGCTGCTGCTGTTGGCTGCCCTGGCGGCGCTGGCGCTCCTGGCGGCGGGCGCGTGCATCGCGCTCCGCAGGCGACGCGCATCGCAGCTGCGCCGGCAGGCCATCGGGGTGAGATTGATCAGTTCATTGATGCGTTGATTTATTGATTCTTCGATTCATTGATACGCCGATTTTCTTTATTTGTTGTTTCTCTGAATCAATGATTCATTATGTTTAGTTAGATTGCTATTTGGTTACTTACAAGAGAATGCTGAACTTTTTCATGTGGAAGTGCAACTGACCTTTTTTCACTTGAAGTAAATATTGTTTGTACATACATTTCAGCTGCCAAATTTGTACGGAAGCATTTTTTTAAATATAAAAGCTGGTGATTTTTCGTTCAGCACATCAGTCAAAATTCTAGGCAACCCTTAGCACGGATGCGTCAGTTCCGTGTGAAACAACGGCCCGGCTCACCTACGTGGGTCGAGGGTCGGGGGTCTCGGACGTACTGAAATGCGATCGACAGGAAAGTTCGAAACACCCAAAGCAGAAGCGATTGGGAGACTTTTCTTACGAACGGCTGCAGTGTGTGTGTGTTACTAACTGTAGTTCTATGTGAAACCCTCTGAACGTTTTGCATCTTGCCTTGCAAGTGTATGAAGATAGGAAATTGCCTGCTTCATCAATTAGTCGTGAACTTTACCTAATGTGCGACCCTATTGTGAATGTTTTGGATAAACATTCAAGGGAAGAAACTGATGCAGTGGAAGCAATTGATACCCTCGACTTAAATCAAAAATGAAGACATGTGCGATGATGAAAATATTTAGAATGAATTGAAAGACGAAAGGTGTCAAAGTGGTTCGAAGCATCATCCATCTCCGCAGAAGCCAAATGTCGCAGAGAGGAAGGAAGCAGTTGCCTACTGGATGAATGAAGGCGGAAAAAACGAGGTAGTTTACGTTCTGAACAAAAAACTTGCGCTTTGTTAATCAGAACGGGAAATATTCAGGTGGAAAAATGAATTAACTGAAATTCAAAACGAAAAAATAAGTTCATTGCGTAGCGAACCGCTTGATAACTGTTTTACTGAAGCCCGAGAGAAAGGGTTCAGTATAAGCGACAATCAGCTGCGATCGACTGCGACTTTGCTTCTGAATTGGGTCTAACAAGGTTCAATGCATATGCTAGTTAGATTACCGGTTTTAAATAACTAAATAGAATTGGATCAAGAAAAATTTTGAAATTCGTTTTTAAAAAGCATTTGGAGAGAGACATTTTGCCCCAAAACATTATTAAGAAATTTTAGACGGCTGCAAAAATTAAGATATCAGAGAATCGTGATGCAGCTGTTTACAATGCCGATAAATATGGATTTGAAAAAGAAATGTGCTCAAAACGAACCCTGTCTCTCATGAAAAACACACCAAATCATTCGCGCAATTTGTCAGCTTTAACTCATTCGCATACAATGATGCCTGTGTAAGTTTGGCTGAGACACTTCTATCACCACGCTATGTATGTCAGCAGGAAGCAAACGGATAATTCGGGCAGTGTGTGATAAGCTCAATGTTCAGCTCCGAAAATCTCGCAGTAGTCTGTTCTTCATCCGGGAAAATGGGAAAAAGAAATGTCACATTATAGCAAATGTTGTTTTCTCTTCATGCGAGAAAATATATCTTCTTTTGTGAGACCTGTGGTCTGGCCACAGTAATATTGAACGTTTGGATGCTTACAATAAAATTGCATCAAATATACAAATTCTGAAAATTCCGGCTGGAACTACAAGTTTCATACAACCTTTGGATAAAGAATTTTTTCGACAATGGAAATTTCTTTATCGCAAAATTACAGAGGAAATAATAGCTTTGCGGCGAAAAGATTATCACAATACCAAAGGGATAGCTTTTTTTTAATTAAAATCATTCATCCATTACCAATTTTTTTCTCCAAGATATAAGAACCTGATTAGATATGCATGGTACGCCAATGAAAGGCTTGCATCCTTTGTGACACTTGCACAATATTGTTGCCATATTACGGAACCAACATCAGAAATTTGATTACGCGAATCATCTTCTTCTACTGTATGTTCGTGGTGCAAGAAAAATGTATGTTTCAATTGCTGAACTATTGAGTCACATTTTTGTTAAACATAAAGTGAATGAAGTTTTTATTTTGAAAGGAATAAGAAGTGGACAATATTGCCGTGCTCATTCGCAAGACACCACTGAAACCATCTGCAAACTTTCGGCCTCAGGCGACGAAACACAAGTTTCCTGCCCACGTTGGCGATCACGTGGCTGCTGGAGGGAGGCGCTGCAATACAGACCGACGCGCGGCCGCCCTTGAAACATACGTGTTCGAGGGATATATATTCACATATTTGAAGAGGGGAAAACATTGCCAAAAACACACAACTTTATTATTTTTTAAATACTTCCAGGAAAATTTGGCAGTTAAAATCTTGTATGTAGCATTTCTGACACTAACTTTATGTAGAAAAATAATGAGGTAAGGCTTCGACATGACAAAGTTTGGCATTCCCTTGTTAGTTAGCGTTGGTTAGTTTGTTAGTGACGATTGGAAGGCAAATCTCCATGTATTGGTGTTTGACTTCACGAAATACTTTAACTGCGTCCAAACGTGGCCCGCTAAACACAATGCAGTAGTCTCTCGATTAGGAGAAAATGTCACACAAGTAAAGATATTTGAAATTTCCCACCCCATGCAAATAGGTAAAAAGTGATTATTTGAACCCCTTTACACGACCTAAACGTTAGTAACATTTATTATGAGATAGACTGTAGTTAATACGGGTATTATTTAAGAATTGTTGATGGTATTATTTAAGAACTGAACAATAATGGACACTGTCTCTAAACAGTTACCAATGACTTTTCGGAAATAAATTTCTCAATCGCGTAGGTAAGCTGTCACTCATCGATTTCACGTCAGGGGAGATTCATTGTACTCTGATTGGCTGAGCTGTGTTCCATAACACGCCCAGACTTACTCAATGTTCCTAATGTTTGTTGGGAAACAAGGTACGGAACTTTTTTGGTGAAACAGTTCCGAAACAAACAAGAAGCGAAGTTGAGCTGTTGGCAACATCGGTAACACTGTTCCGAAACACTAGTTTACATGTCTCGACTAGCCGTAAGTGAAAACTTTCAGAAAATGTCTTGAGAAAGGTGTAAGTCATGAATAAGGGAGGATTTTGAGAAGATCTCCGAGAGCAAAATACGTCCTGATATTCTCTCAAGAAAACTGAGATAGGAATGCAAACTTCATATTTTTACTCGGATAAATTATCTGTAAAAATATATTGCTGTCGAAATTACGGAAATGAGACACTACTAAGTCTATAGACCATTTTACTATCAACGCCATGAAATCATTATACCTTATTCAGATAATTTAAGAATAAATGTTACCAACTTCTAGGCCATGTAGGAGATTCGAAAATACGACATTTTGGTAATTTATTTATATTGAACAATTTCATGTAACTGAAGTGCTCGATATTTGTTCTTGAATGTTACGCAACCCCGTATGTAAATAGTTGTTCAATAGGTACATGAAATCACCTTGACTGCGTCAGAACCTGACCTGCACAACACCTGTGCGCAGGATGCTGCCCTTGAATCAGGGGAAATGTCATATGAGGAGCAGCCATTCAAAATGTGACACGTCCACTTTACACTTTTCCAATAAAAATGAAAAATATAGCACAAATTTTACACTATTCATCACGGTATTTAACTGATCAAAACAGTACTACATAATGTATCGTAAAACATCCCACCTTTTATTAATAAAATTCTTTGTAAAAACAACAGAACAACTCAATTTTTGCCAAATGGACATGTCACCACTTGAATGTTTGCTCCTCATATGTGTCACTCCATTTCATGAAATCACCCACTGCATATTTAATGACAAAATTGATTCTCTTCTGTCTTGATACATTCCTTAGACGTTTGTGACATTTATTCAGACAACTCTGTAGGAGATGGTTATACTATATAGGCCACGTTTTGAGAAACATGTCTTCCTAATTAATATCCAAAACAGGAGGCCAGCTAAGATAGCCGAGATCGCTAGAGCAGAAGTGACGTAGTGATCTCGGACGAGAAGAGCATGTGTTCGAGTCTCTCCTAGGGCATGGGTACATTGTGTATGTCTAATGTGTTTGCCTTCCTTTCATCCCATACCATCACCATCACCATCATCTCATTGCTCATACCCCCAGGGCTAACAACCTTGGGGGTAATAATCGGAATTCAGATGAAATGCCTTTTACGTGCTACCAAGCCAATGTCAGGACCTCTTCAGAGAAATGTGGCGATATCCGAGACCACCTGTAACGTGTGTCTGGCGAGCTTATTTTGATACTTACTTCCCATTCGTTCTCTTTTTTTCAGGGAGTCTGGTTTTGTACCATACAAATGTCCCAGTATCTTTATTTCAAATTTTGAGCTGAATTTCATGTAGGGTAAACTCGTATTATCAGCAATTATTGTTGAATCCATCATAAGTTACAAGTACCTGTCAGTAAATGCGATTGACTAATCTTTTAATTGCAAAAAAGTATTTGGTTAAATTATGCTGTGGGAGATGACGCTTCTCTAATACGAAACTTTCCATTATTAACCTATATGAACCTGGACAGTGAAAGCTTAGTGATGAAGTTCTATTGTGCTTTATCCTGACAAGTCTGTTTTATCTCTCTTCTACTCTACCCATTTTTACTAGTTTGATATATTTCTGCCTTTCTTATCCCTTCATCCTTTCAGATTAATTTCTCATCATCTTTCATTTCTTTTTCCTTTATTTTCTGCGTCCGTTGTGCACCTTGCTCCTTTCCGATGCCGTCTTGTTAATTGTTTCTGCTGTTTCTGCGTGGACGTATTTGCCGCTAAGTTGGCTTCCCGTGTGCCTAGGAGATGTCGTCCGACCTGCAGAGCGAGGACAAGAGCACGCTGCTGCTGCCTGACGGCTCCGAGGAGGACTAGCGCCAGGAACAGGTATGCGCGACCCCACGTCCGCTGGCCAGCTCTCGTATGTTTTTTTACAAGAGTCAAACAAGTGGGTAGAAAACAGTAGTGTGTTAGCTTTTTAAAGGACTTGTCCTCTATCCAATTGGTCACACTAAAGACAAGCTTGAAGAAACTGATGTCAGTTTCAAAATAAGATTTATTAGAGCACATGTTCTTATTTTCCGTACCTCACTAGTAACAGCTGTACTAAATTTCGTAATAAGTATTATTAGAACACAAATGTTTCCATAATGTCATAGTATAAAAATACTACGGGGTAGCTTGAAAACGTATGTACGTTTGTGTTACATCCTGTATCCACATTGTTTACAAAGAAATTAGAAGAAGGGACCAATATAACAGGTCGGAAAACAAATGAAGGTATGTAGGTTGAAGGCTTTCTAGGAATCTGTGTCCAATCCTTTGGCAAGTGAGCCACCTGCACACGAAGACATTGACGAGTTGAGCATCTAGACATAACCTACAGTTATGTTACCTACAATAGCCAAGCAGTGGTTATCAAAGTGAATCCTTCTTAGAGGAATCCATCTATACTTTAAGTCAGATTTTAGGAAGGTGAGATAATTTTCCTTATAACAAGTCTAAAAAACTCGTGTTCCGTGCCCTCCTATATACTATTGTCAATATTAATCCGTGCCCTGCTATATAATATTGTAAATATTAATCTGTGTATACGTAGGCTCCCGCGGCTCGAGTTCATGCCGTCTGGGCTGTCCGGGTGACGCCGCGTCGTTGGCAGAGAGACCGACGTTTCGCCTGTCATATCGCAGCCTTCTTCAGGGTAGTGACACTAATGCTCCGCCTCCTGTGCTATATATTTTCCAGCCTAGGTGCTCGGGTAACGCAGGTGCGCCGTAATTAGCATTAATCTAAACAACGCCTGGAAGTATATTGTACCACTAATGCCTGCCTGCGCGGGGGCTGTTCAACACCGTCCGATCTCTAGGACGGCTGGTGCGAGGCCCAGGTTGGCCCAGACCGCGAGCCAATCAGAGGGACCTCTCCGCCAATCACGGCGCACCTGCGTTACCCGAGCACCTAGACTGGAAAAGATATAACACCGGAGGCGGGGCATTTCTGTGTCACTACCCTGACGAATCCTACGATATGACAGGCGAAACGTCGGCCTCTCTGCCAACGACGGGGCGTCACCCGGACAGCCTAGAAGTCAATATTAACCTGTCACCTTTTACTGAACGATTAGGCAAACTTGAATAAAAATTAAAATACAGTGTGTTTTGTAGTAATTGTATAAAACGTACGATATTCGTATTGTAACATTTTATTACGATTCCTCTTTGAGAATTTATTCGTGAACTTTCAATTGAACCATCAGCGTCCGCCTTTTTAGCCTTGTCAATCGCGGCACTCTACAGGCGCAGGGTTGGACTAATTTTAATTATCTCTATTTTGTTGGATGCATTTCAGTCCCAAACAGCAAAATAAATACTAATATATAGGAAAAATCCACGAGATGGCGCTGTAGAACAAAACTAAATATTCTTGTCAAATGCAACCCGCAACATCGTCGGCAGGACGTTTTGAATCTATATCGCCTAAACAAAGCGTTCTAGGGTACTAAAACTGAAATTGTGGGGCCAACGCTTTCAAAGAAACGTTTCACACACCGTAATCTAGAGGTTGACATCTTTTTAAGCATTCTATTTCATTTTTCTTGCGGGAGAGGAGACGAAAAGGGAAGAAGGGAGATGAAGAGAGAATAACGTATACCGGGTTCCTCTAGTTACCAAATAATATACGCTTCATGTAAATGCCGCCAGTTAAAATCCTCGAATCTCAAACTTAAAAAAATATTATTTTATTTTATAGGAATACATAAACTTCATCTCTGGTCGCCGCTTTTAAATGTCTTCTTTTGGCGACAAGACATCCATGACAAACGGTTGTAAGGACTGGCTCGCAAAAATCGAATTTGCAATGTTGAGTAGCTTCTCCCGCAGAAGACCGAAATAGGCGCATTAAAATGAAAATCATATTCCCGAGGCAACACAGCCAACGGAAGCGAGTGCAATAAAGGGGAAACCCAGTGACGCAACAACTCGAGCCGTCGGGTGTGTTTCTGATGTAACCGAAGCTTCTTCCTTCCAGCTTGCAAACGTTTAGTTTGGACTGTTCTTTAGAAAAAAATCTCTGGCTTTATTATCGCGAAATCGGTAGAACTGGTAGAAAGGTGGATTCAGTCAGCAATTGAAACCACCTACATTAAAAGACTAATACATAGTATGGCACTGGCAGCACTGCCTGTCTTGCCTTCAAGGTTGCCCGTTGCGTGCTCCTCGTACAGCTTGCGTGAACACAAACTTTGACCTTCAGGAATCGCCGCCCACAATCAAAACTTTCCTTGTTTCCTCCTCGCTGCTCCTCAATCTGTAAGTAAGTTGAAAGACGCTGAGGTCGACCCCATCCGTTCTGTCGGCCAAAGATAAATTTGGTTGAAGATGTGAAAACAAAAATTTTAGTTCGATTTATTTTTTGTTTATTTTATTTAATAGTTCACGTACTTTGTACAATTGCATTGATCAATGAATTATTTTATAGCTTTTTAAGCCCAGTAGTTTAATTTTTAAATGACTCAAATAAGAGGTAGTTTCAATAATTTGCTTGTTGAAATTTGCCTGTTAGAAATATTTACTACAATAGAAAAGTTTTAAAATTTACATAAATTTACGTACATTTCACGTTCAACATTTCCGTTTAACTGATAGCAAAAAAGGAGAAAAATGCACTTAATAAAGTTCCACAAGCACATGCGTTTTGAATTTTACTTTTTAGATATTCAATGTTTGAAATAATTTTATTTCAGTGATAATTTAATTAGGTATTTCATTCATTATTTAAAAGCTTTAGGTATCCAACACTGCTAACTCCTATCTCCCCCTATGTAAATTAACTCCAAAGTCTTGGGATATCATCTTTGGAATATGGAACAGATTGCTGTAACCCGAGTACATTTTCTTGGTTTCGTTTTCCCAGATGCGAGAGGAGTTGGGATTTTATTATGTCGTCTGCAAGAGATTATTCTTATCACATCTTTGGCTAGATTGTTTTAACATGAATGAACGTGAATGTTTTTAAACGCTACTAGCAGCGCTGCTTATTGTAATTAGAAATGTACTTTCTATGTATGTTAAACGAGACTTATAGACTAAGTTTAACAAAGACTATCGAAGAAGTATTGACAAAACTAATGGCGGCGATGGTGTAACGGTTAGCGTACTGGACTGTTGTACCCAAGTTGCCGGGTTCAAACCCGATCGAAGCCGTGGATTTTTAAGGGCGAAAAAATCCTTCGTACGCCTTCCTTCGGAGGGGAAGTAAAGCCGGCTGTCCCATGTTCGTAGATTTACTTGCATGTAAAAGATCCTCAAGCCTAAATGACGCCTCTGAGCTAAATTCAAATCGCCTGTTTCTCGCCCAAGAAATACCTCCTTTCTCTCCTAGTTGGTGAAAGGAGCGTAGCGAAATTTGCGTGGTCAGACGGAAGAGCGGGCCTGATGGCCCGAGTCTCACCACGTAAAATAAGGCAAATTCAATTCAATTCAAAACTAAGAGTTATTGACTAAAAAACTCAATAGAGCGTGTTTGGATATTCCACCAGCCGTCACATTAATATACATTAATATAGTATTAAAAAGCTTTTCCTCATGGCTATCGTAAAAATGTGATCTACGATTGAGGCAACCACGTGACCGGTAGTGTCTAATGTGTGAGGTGAGCGTTTTGCACACATTTCGTTCTAAGACTATTATAGGGGAATTAGTTCCAAAATATGGCAATAGAGAGTACTGTAACGCTAAATTCCTATACTTTTACGTAGTATCTCTTCTTACATTTGTTTGACCAGCATTGTCCAACAGCATGATGTAGCTTGATAGGAATTTAACGTTAACAGTACACTCTGTTGTTATGAAACAAATAATTTTACCTTTTGCATTTAAACATTTGTATCGATTTTAATAATTTAATGCCATGAGGAAATATGTAATAAATGATCAGATTTGCGTGTGTTGTTAAAAAATTGTTCGTTATTCCTTCCACTGACGGGAATAACATCACGGTAAAATATATTATGTAATAAAAAAGTATTATTATATCCATTCGTTATTCTTCTATTAACTCAATGAGTTGGGCGTTTATATCTAAATCGTAATTTGATGCTAGAAAGACCCCACAACTACGTGCCTGGCGCCCGAGTATGTGGCAACATCTCGCAGCGTAAAACAACGCATTAATACAATTCAATTCAACATCGCTCCACCCCATTCCAGTTCTCAAGTACACAAATATTATTCAGACAATAGTAAGGTTAACGATTAAATGATCATTGGCAGAAAAGATTATCCTGAATCCATGTACACGCTCCAGAAGGTTGTAACATTTATAGTACAAGACCTGCAAAATCACTCTATTCCTACTGTCCGATTTAAATGTTGTGACATGTAGCAGATCATTAGCTGTGACGCGGTTATACAATCGGGAGCTTCAATACCAAAACATTAATGTCGTAACAAAGTTGCTGATTGGATTATCACGCGCTATTAATACAGGCACACGCACCAAAAAATTGCCACTCATAAAGTCTTGACATACGTTTCTCTATGTAAGTCAACGCGCTGAATACCAATCTGAAGCCAGAATTGCGCCGCCATCTTCCAATTTTTTGAATTGCAGAATACATTGTGAAATTGTTAATTGTAATTTTACTGTTTTTTTGCAGTTTTAAAACAACTGGAGGGTGATTCCGCAATCATGGTTTCAGATTCGGAATCACAGCGTCGACAAACACAGAGAAACATGTGTCAACTCTTTGAGTCTGACAACTTTTTTGTGTATGCCTGTGTAATTTGTTACGGGTCGCACAAAGTCTCCAAACAGTTGAAAGCCGCTGACGCTGATGCTATGCTCTCTGTCGGCCGCAGGGAGAAGCAGCGCGGGCGATGTCAGCGCATGCGCGGTGAACGCCGCGCTCCGCAACCCCTCCCCCCGCCGACCGCAGCGCGCCGCAGCCCGTCACGTGACCTCATCGCCTACGTCACGTGCCCTCACCGGCGGCGGCGCCACCACCACCACCATTTCGTCACGTGACCTCATCGCCGGCCACCGGCACTTGTTCCGGACGACAGCGACACCGGCAGCAGCAGCAGCGGCGGTGTGGGCGCAACCATTTCATCATCTCGTGCTGTGGGTGAAGACCACCAGGTGATACGTAATCACTCGCCGGCCAGTCGGAAAACGAGAGGCAATTCTCATTCAAAAATCACTTGCCGCGTTATGACGTATAGTCACATCACATTATTAGTGTTGTGGTGTCATATCATTGTGACGTCGTGTTGCGACGTCACCGTACATCTGACGATATGTAAGACTTGTATCCACTAGTGCGATCTATCCGAGTCCACCAGTTTGGCTAGCACCTACAATTTCGTGCAGGTGAATGATTTGGGTGAGGGTTTGAAGTTTGCAGTCACTCATTCTAAACACATTAGAATGCAACACAAACTTCATCAGAGTTGTGTCTAATGTATTACAACAGACAATACTTGTTCATAATCCATATTTTATTGATATATATTTTATTATTCGTAACCACTATGTAAATGAAGCACGTGTGTACTGAAATAAGGTAATGGAGATTAGAAATCCCTGCCAACACCCAGCTTTGTTCCCGGCCATTGTAGGGTTTTCGGTGCCCAAGGAAGAATGTCAGTAATCTCCACAAGCAAGGAATGCCAACTTCACGCTAATGCGAGTCGCCGCCAAATGAAGTCGATTAGCCAGAGCATCGAGAGGGACTTGCGGAATGTTGCCAACTTTGGAAGACAACTCCCGGTGTAAGGGCAATGCTGCTAAGAAGAGGGGTAGACAGTAACTTTCTTCTGCGAATCCTGTTTCCGTGCGTGCAAGAAATTGTATACATGTGTAGACACGATCCAGCGGGTTCGCCAGCCTGTCAAACGAATCAAGTGGAGACAAATGGGGATGGTAAAAATGAAAATGAGAAATGAATAAAGGACAAGTTGAAGGCGCTGTAGACGGCTGCGATGAGTGATTTCTCAAGCAAAAAATAAACATGATTGCAGTGGGCTGCAATCATACTCGGCAACTGTGAAAAGAACTTATCGATACATTTGTACGCCTTAACACTTTTTTTTAAAATTTAATTGATACGTTTTATCCGCAATAGGGTAACCGTATTTATATACCACTTTAACCAGTGCCGCCAAACTCGCAGTGTTTATGAGAAAATCTTGTAAATGTTTGCAGCCAAATTTCTATTGTTACAAGCTACAGTTATGTAACTTTATTCAATCACGTGTAAGATACAATAATGCATTCTTTGATCTGAAGAGTGAACTATGTTCATACTCACCGTATTGTCTAGTGGTATTACACAGCTGTTGTGCAGTTCATCTGCTACCAAACGTCTCCTTATGATGCCATCTTTAGTCTGGAAGCATTCGTTTATAATATCTACGCATCTTAATCACGATTGCGAAGACTAACGTTTCATTAAAAGAAACTAAGCTAAGATAATTTTCTTGTGTAAAAAAGCATGTGTGTTTGTGTGTATTGGAATTTTTCATGCTGCTGTAGCAAAGACTAAAACAAAAGTTGGAGTTGTCTCATTTACAATGAAAAAAGAAACTTAGTATATGGTACCCTTAAAATGTATCTTCGAATTTACGTTTACATCACATGTTTATGCTTACGAGAAGTATTGTGAATGGCTGTGTTGAAAATACGTATAATTTTGATCAAGTAGCATTCATACTCATTTTTCATTGTGAATGAATCAATGAGACTCCCTTTTAGGTCTCCAAAGATGGTCTGGAAAATGCTTTGCCCGCATGCTTCCTAAGTAGTTATGACAGACTCCACCGTGCCCGAAACTTAAGCAGTATCCAAATTAGCCAGAATTCATCACCATTTTTAATGATTGCAAAAATTGCAAAACATGGAAATGAATCTGGTAAAGCAAAGTTACAAAATTCAACGTCGAATTTTCTTTTTTACTCTTTTTTCGAACGAATGTTCACTCGCTTTCTTCCTGACAACGCCACGTGTATTGAAATAGAAATGTACTGAATGCCATCATGCCACACCAATAATATAAACCTTCTCGGTTGTTTGCGAATTGGAATCTAACGGAATAGTAATAGGTGCTTCTGGTGGTAGTACGAGGCTTTAATACGAGATGTAATTCAAATTCGCACCAAATCATGTATTGCATCAATAAAAATATTAATGGGAATAAATATCTATTGTCCAAGAACGGTAAGGAGATTACGGTAAGGTACATCACGTATACCTTAACGTTCACTGATAAGAGATATACAATTGACGGTATTAAACATAAATCCCAAATAATTCTATATTTTACCAGCAAGCAGTTCCTGAATATTCACTCGTAACAGCTTCTTTTCTTTTCTCCGTAAAAAGTTCATACCTACTACAAATGACCATAATTCATCATTATGATTTCATTTGCATTAAATGGTATTTTAGAGTAGATGACCAATGTGAAATTGTCTCCCCACTACCAGCAAAAATGCCCCTGGAAGCCAGAAGGGAGTTGTTGCTGGAAACAAAACTCAATGTTTCCCCCCTACATCCCCATGTTATCAGGGAATATTTAATGGTTTACTTACATGAATTTCCCCAAATGACTTGTGAAAATAATATGTATCTTGAACGTGTATTCCAAAAATATCAGTTAACCCCTGAAAGTTCATTGTGTGTACAGCCATATCCTTATCAACAAAAGCATAAAAATATACGTGTTGAAAAATAAAAATACCGAACGGGATGTGATGGGAAGAACTAAGTTCAGAACGTTCTTATTCATGTCAGTAAAAGAAAAACTCGATGACGAAGAGTGGCGATGACGAAGAGTGGCGATGACATTGTGATCGTAGCAAGTGAAACAAACATCAGGAGAGAATCGACGGGGAGAGACTGCATTACTTTTTATGGATTTTTTACTAAGTCAACATAATCAAATGGAATCATTGAGTATACAATTTTTTACTTGAACAAATATCAGAAAAATATTGCAATCGCCACAGCACGAACAAGCCTGCCTTTCCTTAATAAGCACGATATGTAAAGTAACATTGACTGGGCGGCTGACGAGGTAGGCATTGTGCTAGACCGAAGTGTGTGGCGGGTTGCTTGGAGAAAAATATCGGAGGGGCACATCATCATGTTACATACAGTACGAGTACGTATATATGTTTTTCTGATCTATATTCAAGCCTTCGAACAATGACATATGTTCAAGGTAAAAAATTGCATACTTAATTAATATATGTATGTGTGTGTAAGAGTGAGTGAGAGAGAGAGAGGACGAGGGGGAAGGGGTCGAAATCTATACATACAAGTGTGAATGATAGAGAAATTAAAAGAAGAGAAATAACAGGAGAGAGAAAGAGATAGATAAGACACAGCCTTAGGGGAGAGACAGAGAGAGAACGTGAACAGCACAATGCAAACGAGTCGCAATAAAATTGAAAGGACGAGAGAGAAAACTTTTGCCCGTAAGGGAAGTGAAGTTAAACCGAAAATATTCCAGAATAACGAAAACGAAAATATTCCAGAGTAACGAAAATATTACTTATATATCCAACTATTAACTAGTCGAACTATAGTTTGTTTAATTCGTATTATGTTCGAATACAATAAATGATGACGCAGAATGTTTTGATATACAGACTGATCTCCACCAAATCTGCTGGGATGAACTTAAAATATTTGTTTGGCATGCAATGACAAAATGTAATTAGACTTAAAAAAGTTTCAAGATTGCACTTGATTCATGTGACGAGACACTTTCGCCACTTCATCAATGTTCTGTGAAGCAATCGATTTCAGCCTGCCTAGTCAGAAACATCATTCTGGTTAAAGAGAATCAGATTCAACTCTACTAAATGCCTCTTATACTTTTGTATAAAAGTAT
Organism: Gryllus bimaculatus; assembly: GCA_017312745.1. Lineage (NCBI taxonomy): Eukaryota > Metazoa > Arthropoda > Insecta > Orthoptera > Gryllidae > Gryllus > Gryllus bimaculatus. The sequence goes on from BOPP01000212.1 coordinate 149,627, forward strand.
TTGACACATGTCAAAAATGTGTGAGAACGTGCGTCAGGGAATATATATCAGCCTAATCACACACAGTAATTCACGTAGAGTGTTACGTCTTGTTAATTATTCAACCAATGTGTCTCGAAACCACTCGCATAATCGTGGAGCACTGGTAACGAAATTGACCAAAATATTTACTGATATATAACGCAATATATTTGAAACTTGAATAGTGAGAAAATAATATAAACAATATACTATAATACAGTGAAACGGAGTGAAAGATACAAACGCTTATTATGGAAATTTCTGACGGATTATTCGCATTTTGGGAATAAATATTCCATAAATTTGTGAATGTTCTTTGATTAGGTTTACTAAGACACCATATTGTTAAATAGTGCACTCATTATTTACACTAGGGAGTCACAACAATAAGTGCTTACGTGTCTGGCCCCGAAGTGACTTTCCACTGAGAAACACAAATGGGAAACAAAACTTATATTGTCTTGCGAAATTGAAAACGCAGATTCTTAAGTTCCTTTATCTTAACCTCTTAGTAGTCAATGTAACATGCACAACTAATAAAATTTGAGGTGATATAAATTTTTTTATAAAACTTCCACTCTTTGAATGTAAATATTACACCAAGGAAAGATCACCGAGATTGCAACAACAAATATATAGATTTCTGAGACGAACAATACATTATAAGGATATCATAAAGGATTAAATATCCATCTCTCTCGTGACTTGGTTAAGTGTTTTTTAGAATTCTATGGTGAACAAGTTGCAATAAATCAGTATTTTCTTGAAATAATTGTTTAAAGTCATGATAATCTCTATCATTAAATGCTAAGATTATTTAGTTGGTTGTGTTGAAACATTTCTGGTATTTCTAATAGGAGGTGGAAGGAACCTAAAATTCATCAAAATCTATTTAGCCTTCCAATTTGTACAAACGCTGAATGAATGACTTAACAAAAACACAATGCAGTCCGGGAATTTGCGTAATACATCCTACTAATTTTTGCTCATTTATATAGATTAATATAATTAGTATTATAAGCCAGTTATAGTTTGTATGGCATATGTCCTGCAAACTTATAAGATTGTTCAAGCTGATTTGGTAAATTAAAATGCAGTAAATCCAGGAATAGAAATGGTGCTGACTATCTCTTGTTTATTGCAGTCACTACATCTCTCTTCAACAAACGTGTATTATACATCTTCTACACTCCACCATCTCTCTTGTGCTTCTTGTAAATTCTGTACGTCCTCCTAATCACTTTTTGAACTGCACGTCTTGTGCGTCCTCACAAATTATTTTGTGATCTGCGCGTCTCGAACATTCCCTGAAACACTCTTGATCGTGCTGCCTTTGAACTTATCGACCTCAATTGTCACGTATTGAGAAAACTGAGATCCTTAGTCTACTATCGCCGAACATTTGTGAAGTCAAAAATTGTTTCCGCTTTCTGGCTTGGGTGTTTTAGCAAACGTGTACGATTCTGCAAATTTTCTTTGGAGCTCATGAATCCTGGAGAAACGATGCGTGTATAAAGCGTTCACATGTACAGTCCTTGGAAGAGAGCATATTGATCCGCATAATGAACCAGTGGTTCTCAACCAATATTGCATGCCAATTGGATAAGCAAAAGAATGAAGCCAAATATAACCACAACACTTTTTTTTTCATTCGTAAAGACAGTAAAACTGTATGTTGTAACCGAATAACATTTACCATCGGATTACTTATGACTTCAGAAGAATCAAAACTGACTGGTTAGAGCTTCTTAATGAATAGCAGAACAAAGCATCATGACTTCTTTCCTCTACCTTGCTGAATGGCGTTTAACAGTTTTCGTCGCAAACATATTCTGGAAAGTTGGCTTGATTTTCTATGTCAGCGTTTCCTAGTTATTCGCCAACCTTAAGTAGCAGAATTTCTAGTTGGAGTATTTGTATTTTTTTTACGTGAACAAAACGTTCAAATGTGAGATTAAAACTGGGAGTTTTGAAGGAATCCTCTACGTTCGTATTGGAATGAAGTTCTAGTTACTGCAAATAATACGATATTGCATCATAGTGTGTTATAAGTTTGATTCACCACATGGAAAGCTCTGAGGACCGAATGCAGTTCAAAAGCTCGGAACCTTGCAGATGAGTTACTCCAGGTTTATGTACATTAAGGTGCTAAGAAGAGGCTTGAGACATTCGTGCCATGAATAAGGACATCACAGGTTGTAATGTCAAAAGGGCAGCTAAGAAAAAGAAAGACTAGCTAAATATCACATTTATCTGAAATATCACCCACAATACTCAAATTGTCGTAAATACAAGATAAAGCGCATTAAGAATGAAATAATAGGTTGCGCTAAACTTTTGGGTGGTATCAGCTAAGTTATAATACGTTGCTGTCTTTTCAGTAGTCGTCCTCAGAATTTTAATGGGGTTAAATGATTCCTAATAACAAGTCATATATCTCGTAACCCTGTTGCAACAATCATATAATTCTGTTGCAATATCCCCCCTAACATTCAGGAGTTCTGCTCACAAATGATTTCTTCGTCAGTGGTGTAAATAAAAACTAAACCATAATTTCCCCACAGGCTCTAGTATCCATATATTTTGAGCACGGTGTCTATTAATCTCCCGATGTCCTTATATTTAAGTAAACGGGGTGATTTCTATCTTGGTTCGAAAAACACATACGTACATAAAACGCGTGATGGTAGCCAAGCCTGATGCATTGCCTTTGATACAATAATTAAGAACACGTGCATATTTTTACAGTGTTAGATGTTAGAAACCCAATGATGAAATGTTAACTATAACTTTAATATTTACAGGTGAAGGTACCAATAGAAGTTGTAGTCAAACGTGTAACCAAACGATTGAAACGGTCGAGTTCTACACATGGCGATGGTTCTCGCTGTAACACTTGTTATACGGGCGTCTCTTAATTATTCCGACAAACAAATTATGTAGAATATAATTCTTATTTGAGGAAGTTTCGTTCAATCGGTTTCCCATCGATGGCTTTTTATTTCTGACAGAAAAGTTGATTTTTTTTGCTAATTTTGAGAGCTCACTTCTAAACGATAATGTCGCTCAGGACCACTGATGTCCTCCAACAGGGACAGCCTAGGCTTCGTGTCTAGACAGTGGCAGGATTTTTGCCGCTACCCAAGTCAAATTCAGTCGCTGTCTGGAGGAGAATTCTAGCGGCCGGCTGCTCTGATCAGTAGTTTTCCGTGGTTTATCCGAGCAACACCAGGCGAATGCCAGAGTATTACCCCAACAACCGGCCCACAGTCCAACGTGGTTGTTCCTTCCTCTTCCTCGTCCTATCCTCACCTTTTAATTACACATACTTACACTTATATGCACTACGCTATCACACACGCCGGGAGACCAGTCGGGAGCTTAGAGCTTTTCCTGGAAGTGGCGGTGCCGCTCTGGGGGAGATACCTGGGGAGAGAAAACCCAGAAGCCGACGTGTAGGTCGGTGCCATCCAGCGGAAAAAGCTTACCGCCATCTCTCGCGATAAAAGTATAAACTTCACTTACGGATAAGCATAGTAGTTGACCCACCCTGGAATACGAAATTTTCACTCATTCACAAGTTGTTAAGGAGGGGTTATGTCGGCTGCAGAAAGCCCGGCTAGTAGCGACTAGATTTACCTGTTTTAAAGGGACGTGGGTTGGCCTCCTCTCCCAGGTGGTGGGAATGTCGCATCGAGACTTAGCGTTGCCACCTTTATGTGTCCGGAACCACTTGAAGCTCAGCTCTCGGTGTTGCACAGAGCAAACGACCAAGCCAACAGCTAACAATTATAGTTTCGTCGGGAAACCAATTGAAAGAAACTTTTTCAAAGAACAAAAATTGTCTTCGTGATTTTTTTTCTCGAAATAATTAAGGAGCATCATGTATACTTATATACCCCATGGACCAGGTTTCCTTTAGAGTGTTGTAAAATCAAATGCAATTTTGGAGAACGTATAGTCATATCGCAAAGAGTAGACGATTTAGTAAATGTAAGCCCGAAGACTGACTGACTCACAGTTTTATAGAGCTATAAAGGACCTTCTATTTAGCTTTCATCTAACGATTCTCTGAATTTGTTGCAGATGAACATACTTTAATAACCACGTGCATTTAACTAAATTTCTTGAGGATATGCATGTTTTTGCCATAATATATCTGCCGATATTCTACTTTCTATATAAAAACATGTGCATCAGCTGAAAGAAAGTATGTTTTAATCGTTTTAACAGCTCGCTCACAACATTTTGTAAAAATCACCACATTGTCTGTTCATAAACTCAGTCTTTCTACTCTTCAAAAAATATCAACTATTATGGATAGAATTATTACAGATCAATAATTTCTATTATTATTGTTATTATTTTATGGTACTATACATAACCTTTATAGCTCTATAACTCAACATTATTTCTTAGGAACCTTCTGGCAATTCTGTGTTTGTAGAAAGCACTTCCCTCTTTATAAAACTCTCCAATTTGCGTCTCTCATTCCGATTATTCTATTTGTTTTCTTTATTCTGTAATTCGGAAAATATTGTACCTGCTGTATTATGCTCTTTGAATCGCAATTAAAATAATGTGAGTATATAACTTCGCACACTTTTAATCTTCTTGAATAATAATTAACAGAAGTTTTGTCTGATTGAATAGACAATTCGCATTCTCTTCAATAATGAAGATGTTACCATGTATTATATTCGTTATGTACAGTTGTTGCTCATTTTGTGTTGGACATATAAAATTTCTGAAATGAAAATTGTGATTTAACTAACGCGAATTTTAGTCACTTTTCAAGTGATCATGTAGTGTGATTTATTACAACTGTTAAGGAGACCAACCACCATCTGTGATGTAGCAATGTTATGTAAAATGATAGAACTTTTTTGTGAATGAAGCATGTGCAAAAAAAGTGTGATTGTAAAGAAGAGAGCAATAAACACAACTCTGTGTCATGTTTCACCAAAAGAGGTGATAAAAAACAATATGAAATGAAATATTTGTGAATATTTGCTTCATTGAAACCACTTTCAAGTCTTGTGCGACAAACGACGATATTTTCAGTGTAGATGCACTACAAGTTCTCCTTACTAATGTTGCTGGGGTACTATGAGTCTGATATGCCGACGTCTTTCTGGTTAATGGCGATGAAACTTGAAAACAATTAAATAAAAACAGTTGTGTGTGTTCTTTAACTTTAAAAACTAGATGTGTGTGTAATTTGTGCATGGCCACCTATTTGTCGAGAAATGAAATACTTAGTAATTCATATACCATAGCAAACACTGTCATTATGAATTAAACTGGAACTCCTGACCGTCTTTTGCGAAACGCATGAATTCATGCGGTTTGTAATCAGGCCATGTACGTTTTGCAGCACGCAATTTATTAAATAATTTACAAATAATTCCTTCAAATGCTTTCGGTAAGAATCCAATTGTTGAAATGTATTAATTCAATGTATTTTACTTGTAACAAAGATAATATTTAATGGATTATTTAGATGACACGACCTTAAAGACGTCTGCCTAAAATTTACATCCTAAAGAATAATTATCGTTTCGTAATCGATGCGTTTCTTCCCATGATTTAATTAAAGGGCTTGGAAAATGTATTTCTAACACGCTATGTGCGAATCACGGTTCAGCGGGTGCAAAACAGATAGTTTTTCATTCTAACTAATAGTGTGCGAAACATTACGAAGCCTGTACGAAGTTACTTTGTTTAATATTCACATACAAGAGAGATCAATATTGGATCAAACCCGTTTACTTCTGTAATATTAATTTTGCAGAAGGCTTAAAAAAACGTGTCCCTCATGGCATGTTAAACATTATATATTTGCAACACGCGCGCACGTGTTATGTACCTTACTATATTGGTTTTGCCAAATTTTTGGTTTAGTAAAAAATTGAGACCTCAATATTCTTCGTTCCGCACATAAATGAACTCTATCAAAGTGAATTAAAGGTAAAATGCAATAAACTTAAAGTGTTGAAGTTCAATTATCGAATCGCCTTTATAACGTGTGTTTAGTAGTTCCAAATCTCTAAACAAACAACGTGTTAACAATCGAAAATATACTAGAATTTAGTAAAATAGGTAGCGCACGATATCTCAAAAGCTCCATTTTTCTAAAGAAATTTCAAAACCACAGGTGTCAGCATGGAAACAATCAAAGACGTTTAGATTTCGGTGACAGAAAGCAACCCTACAATGTGTTTCCACAAACAATCGTTCAGAGCTGTTTGTGAGGTTTTATTAGCCTTCATGCATGAAAACGAGTACTTATATTTACAGTTTATTGATTCGATGGTGTAACATTGTCATACATTTACTGCAAAGCAACATTTTCCGAGACCCAAAATGCAAAGTAAATAAAACGTATCCTTAATATAAACTGACATGATTGCCATAAATTCGCAAAACAATAATGTTTGCGAAATTCTTACGAACGCATTCAGATTTCAAACTTTCAGCCTTAGTTTCTGTTGGCTCTCGTCTGTCAACATTCGCACTCCAAAGATTCATTTTCTAGGCTAGTTGTGTAAATAACTATTAAAGATACGTTTGGTTGCTTTCATAACTACGTTCCAAACAAAAATTATGTTCTTCTGTTTTGCATCGGGCTGATGTGAAGCCCAAGAATGTTCAATCTGGGAAGAAGCTAAATACGAATGAGATGCAGCAGGCTCAAATAACTTGTCTTATAAAATTGAAGTTCTAGGGATGTATGACACGGTACGTAACGTAAGGAGCACTCAATAAATCGCATATGTGTTGAACTCGCTTGAAAAATAACATTTGTATGTATTGTACTCTCTATAATCAGTTGTAACCTGCAGGCCAGCATGGGCAGAAGGAAGCAAAAGTGATTATTACCTGTGTTTTGGTGGGAAATCAGGAAACCGCACATTGAAAAGATTAATTTTTTTGCGTTTAGGAGAAAGTTATCGTTGTTTTTCTTAGTCTTCCAAAATAAACATTTTAACATCTTTTTTATTTAAAGAGTATGGTTTTTATCTGAAGAAACAAGTCCTGCAATCTAAAATTATTTATCCAGTTTTTCATTCAAAAAAGTGCATTATAGTGTCTTAAGTATAAATATATTTTTAAAATCCTTAACTCATTTTTTCGTGGTCGATTTAAAAAATCGAATAATTTAAAGACTTTTTTCAATGCCTTAAACAATTAAAAACACTGTTGCAAGGTGAGTGATAGGCTCGTTTAAAATGTGTTCAGAATTTGGATTAAATCAAATTAAAATTGTAATTAATTAAAATGTAAATTACGAAACTTTTTCAATTTTGTTCAGCTCTTGTCGTATGCTCTTCATGAGTTCTTAATCAGCAATCCTATTTCAATGGGAATTTGAATGTTCACAAAGTAAAACGTTACTATAAATGTGCACAAATATGCTAATTTAAGCATAATTTGCCACATAAATCCCCATTGCAATTTGGATGCAATAAGATTGTAGGTACAATGTATGGCCATACTTTCAAGGTGCGATTTCTACGCGTCTATTTGAAGATGTATTTACTGTTTTCACAGAACAAAAGAAGACGGATTTGTTATACTCAATGCCTATAAATATATTTTTTGCTGCCCATGTAAACCTGTCCGTTGTTCAGACGGGAAAATGTCATGACAGCGGACTTCAAACAACGATCCAAAATTACGTTCGCCGCAGCCACATGTAAAGGTAACTACAGACTTCATTGTCTTCATTGATATAGAAATGAATTCGAACTGGAGAAAGAAATGAACGATATTGCTATTTGATTTGCGAAGTTGCCATACAATTGAAAATTTTATATATTTTACATTTTGCTATAATATAACTAAAACTGTTTATATGAAAGATAAAAATTCGTGTTATTATTCCAAAATTGCTAAAAACAATACCAACAAATTGGAATAATCTCACGTAAAATAAACATTTTTTTTCAAACCATTCTTTCAAACCATTTCGCTACAAAATGTGTTTAATCTGCAGTATGAGTGTGCTTAATATGGAACAAAAGTATGTACGTGTGTATTTATCATTTAGAACCCAAAAATGTTTTGTGCATTCAACGTGAATAAATTTTCATTTTTTAGGGACTTAAAATTTAAACAAAATAACTTGCGATATAGACTTCCTCGCCCAATACACAAAGCTTCTAAAGAGGTTCTGAACCTTCAAAAGCATTAGTAATCCACTCATTTAGAATGTAAAAGTGGGCATAAAACTGATCGTGGTAGTCCGCTGTCACTGACATCCCATAGCTTCTGCCAGAGAACCTGCACAAATATACCCGGCCCAATGTACATTCAAGAAATATTGTATTCTCCGACATGAAATAAATCACTGTGAATGTTTGAGTGATATTATTTGATTTGGAGCAGTTTCCTCCGGGATTACTTAATTCTTCGAGCACCACAACCTCCATACAACGCTGATCCATGTGCTGAAGCCACGAGCAACAGATGTGCCAAATTCAAGAGTGGCTCAACTCTCACTTGTTAGCCAGTCAGCCGAATCAGTTGCTGTCTGAAGGGAATTCTTGCGGCCGGTTGCCTCTGATCGTTAGTTTTCCGTGGCTTCTCCGATCAACACCAGGCGAATGCCGGAGCAGTACCCTAACAAACAGACCGCACGCGCGTTCTTTCCTTTCCCTTCCTTGTCCTATCATTTCCCCTTACACACACACACACACACACCACTTACAAGCACTACACTACCACAAATGTCGGGAGATCAGTCGGGAGCTTAAAGCTTGTGCCGACTGGAGTGGTGCCCCGCTGGTGGGAGATACCTGGTTGGGGAAAAATCCGCTAGCCGTAGGTGGGTCGGCGCCAGATCTCGCCATACAGCGGAGGAAGGCGTCCGCAACCTCCCGAGAAAAAATTCACTTCATTTACAGGACTAATTACCCTATTAGTTGTCGCGACTGGAATCAGTAAACAATCAATTAATCAATCTTAGAATATATAGATTTATAATAATACGTATAATTCCCTTAGAAAGTGTTATTTAATTTTTCGATTTCGTTGCACCGTTTGTTCCACGAACCTAAAATACTAATTTCCGGGACTTGAAGTGCTGTTCATTAGCGTCATCTGTGGTCAGCGAGTGCGCTGTAAATCTGCCGGCCGGCTAGCGAGCTACGGCACTGGCACCTTGAAATCGAACGCGACTGTCGGATCGCACAGGAATCAGAAATGTCGTATTTTGCCTCCAATTTCGGCAATTCACAAATTTGCTTTGCTGTTTCTTTGCACCTCGAAAAGTATATATTTTTTAGCAATACTTAGAACTATCTCCCGAGTTTAGACTCATCAGCACGAAATGGACGTTATAAAAGGAAAAATATAAAGCCACTGCTGTGTAAAAATGAAGCATTTGTCAGAAAAGGGACATATTCGTTCATCTTATTGAAGAGAAGACAATGGTGCGTATTCTATCATCTTAAATGACTCATCTATACATTTTAAAAGATGTTTAAAGATATTTGTCCAAATTATTCATTCAGGAATTACTTGAATTTTTATCTTTCTAGTTAAACCTAAACCAGATGCGCCTGTTTTACTGACGTTACTGGGTGCGCTGGAAATTCTGTTCACTGCACTGCATTTTAAATTTTAGTTTCACAAATTGTTAAATCTCGAAGCGGCAAGTCAATAGCGAAAGGGGAGGAAGTTCATTTCCTGTCACGGTCGTCACTTGATTCTTTACATCTCGGGACAAAAATTACAAATGATTTCAAATAAAGTCGCCAATTTTCATTCCAATTTGGCAATCAATGTGCAAAGGCGAAAGAAAAATTCAAACACGACTACGGTTGCCAGTCGCAAACAATTGCGACAATTGTTTCATATTGCACCACACATTAAGACAGGAGAGGAAAACAGCTTTAATTAAAAATTACCAGTGTCAACTAACAGATCCAGCGAAGTTACATAATCTCTTCCAGGCTATCAAGAAACTTCGAGGGAAAAGCAGGTTGTAGTGAACACTACCTTGACTCTTGAGATCTTTAACCTTATTAAACATTAATACACACAAATTCACAACACAATACACAAGAATTTTACATTTATTGAGTCAAAAAATAGGGGAAAACACTTTCACATTAAATTTTATATAGACATATCTTCAGGCGAAGCCACTTTACAATAATTGCTGAAATTGAATTACGAAATATACACAGCTCTTAATTACAGTGAATATCCCCTTGAGGAAGCTACAAAACGATCCACGCACAACACATTTTTACAAAAAATAAGAGGATCGCTTCTAACAAACACACTCAATTACAAAAATGAAAACTACGTGCTAAACTGCACTGCAAACGCCAAACAATAGAGCATTCAAGTAACTCACAATTAATGAATTTTTAACAATTAATAACTATTCCATTTTATCCATGGATACACTTGCAACTCGTGACCATTTCATTGCATATAACAAACTTATGTGAAATGCGCTCATATGTTACCATTAGACCGCACATTGGGTGCATTGAGAATTTTCCTTCAGGAAAGGTTACCAAAATTCAAATTCAGTTGAACTTGGCGAACAACTTCGCATCAGGTTGACGACCCACTGCATAAACCATCTGCGTTCCTGGCGGCTCTACCTCGCCGCCTCAGAGGGTCAGAGGTCGCCCCTCCAACAGACCCAGCCAGCTCCCATCCACGTGCTCGGCTGTCTCTGGGGCCAGAAGGTGAGTTCAAAAGCCACCGCCACACCTGCGGTAAGCGCTCCCCACCTCCGATACACAATCTCAGGGGCTTGCGTCTTGTTCGGAATGAGGACGGCGAACACACGAATCATAGAAGCCTAGTTCACAGATACTGTTGCCACAATGTAACAACTATTTACAATTGTGCAGCGAGAGCGACAGGGAAAACAACTGGTTATCCTCTGGGCAATACCGTGGAGGCAACACTCAAATATTAGGCATACATATACATACAACATATGAGCTATTCACAATCGACAAAACACTATCATTTCCATAAAAGGAATCCCATGTTTGTTATTTGCAATGAACATTATACTACAAGTCACCATAATAAGTTTCAATGTTTCAAAACCTAATAGAGAATTTCAACTCTAAGGCAGGGCGGGCTGGCCCTCGACAAGTTCATAATTACTCGTCGCATGCATTTATAATTTTGCACCTAAATATCTGTGCGCGGGAACTATTCCCTGAGCGACGAGTGCTTTGCGGCGTGAACACGTAACACAGATTAGAACACCAGTGGTGGCGGATACATGAACTATTGCAAAGAGTGCCAATAATAGTAGAGTACACAAGAGACATCTGTAAGCGATAGTGCACAGTCTAGTATTTACACAAATATTATTTTAACAAATTACAGACACCACACAAACACATTTCAGAACAAATGAAGCATTACTCTATTACAAAATTTTTACAGACTTACAAATATGAACCCAAAGACCTAGTACCATTAATAACAAGAAAACATTTAATAAATTTATAATAAATTTTGAATAATTAGAGGAATCAATCTTTATCAAAAATAATTAATTTGATCGATTAATGATACTTGAATCCTTACAAATTAAATGATACCTTATGGCCATGATTTATGTTTTAAACAAATGTTGAAACATAACCTATTGGAGGGGAGACTGTTTGATATATAGTTTTACAGATACACGTAAAAAGAGGAAAACGCATAGCATGATGAAACTTCACCGATGACTTCTGAATGATGTTTATCAAGAAGACACTCCACACAGGTTGTCATTGTGAGAGGCAAGAAGCAAGGGGCATATTTTAGATCCAGCCTTTGCCACAACACTTTTGGGAGTTTTGATCTCTAAAATCCTTACTTTATGGTCACTCCTTGGCATTGTCTTCAGAACTTTAGCCAGGGAACAGACCAAAGGTGGCCATGAGATTTTATGATGACCAGCTGACCAAATTGAAGCTCAAGACTGTTTGTTCTCCACTTTGATCTGAGATATTAGTCCATCTCCTTCAAAATAGGCCCCTTTGAGCTTTTATTGGGTGAAACGTACAAACTCTGTTAGAAAGTGTAGGAAGTGGGGGTGGAAGAGCCAGTGTGTGAAGAGGTCTTCCTAGGAGGAAATGAGCTGGAGTGAGAGCCTCTTATGTTATGAGAGTTATCAATAATAAATCACAAAGACTTAGAATTTAGCAAAGCCTCAATTTCTGTGAACAAAGTGGATAATTCCTCTCCAAATTAATAATTTTCAGAGGTGGTCTTATAACAAATTTTTAACTGACTTAAACATTATCTACCATATTCCACTATGATATCGTGCATAGGGAGGTACGTAACGGCAATCAATAACATTATTCAATAAACAATTTTACTATTCATCAGGGACACCTTTTCTTTACTTATCCCTTAAGACATTTTCCTCTGAGCACCTTTAAAAGTTTTAGCATTGTCAGTATATAACCTTAGGCTTTTCTCTCCTAGCAATGAATCTTGTAACTAAAAAAAAGCTGTCGGGTGTGGCTGATACAAATAATTCAGGCGGAGTCCTTTAGCCATGCAAGACGGGAAAATAATATACATTTTTTCTATATTTTGGCTATGCGAGGAGTGGCTAGCTAGGAAAGGGCCTGCATAGTTAAGTCTGTAGGTAAAAATTGAGCAGATCCTTCTACGCTACAAGATGGAAGGGGGCATAATTTGCTCTGCTACTTCAGGCCTAGTTTTAAAACAGGTTAAATTTTTAACTATGCTTTTGGCAGCTCTCATGTCTTAATAAGAGCCAGAACCTTGTTCTATGAAGTGATAAGAGCTGTGGGTCCTACATGGTGAAGTCTAATGTGAATAAACCTGATAATGTTCTTAGTGACGGAATGACCAAATGGGAGAATTCTAGAATGCTTTTTGTCAAAATCAAGAGAGAAAGTTTGGAGTCCACCTAGTCCATTTCCTAGTCCATTTCCTTGTCCATTGTCTAAGAAAGAGTTTAAAGAAATCGGTGAACTTAAAGTACTTACAGGCTTGGAGTCAAGCAAAGTAAGCATTACAAAACCAAAAGCAATGGATTGCAATCCTTTTAGAACAACAATGTCTGCTTCGACTATTTCTGGGGTAGTATTGAACAGAACACCAGACTTGATATTGCTTTTTCTACGTCTTTCTAGAATTATTAGTTAATCAAATCTGAGTATCCAGGCCAAAGTTTTCAATAATCCGCATCTCTTTCAGGCAGATCGCAAGAAGGAGGTGGACCTTTAAAAACCTGGGCGCAAGTTTTAGCTGAGACTAGATAAGTTTCAGCTGACTGAGGGGACTAATTATCATTAGCATTAATCATTAATTTACTGAGCTGCATGCAACGAAAAGCAATGTCGGCAGGATGCCACTTTGACGGGGCATGCAGTCACTTGGTATTTTTTGTCAGATTCTGGATCTTTATTACTCTGTTAGTTATAAAGGATTGCCACTTTGAAGGCGATGGTTAAATCCAGTCTAAAACAATTCTTACATAAATGCAGAAGAAAAAGTCAGACCATCCGATGGAACTACTTATTTTTAAATTTTATCAGGCAGCAAGGCGCCAAGCAGAGAAACTGACAGTTCTAAAAGAGAGAATGTTAATTTATTTTCAATAGGGGCCACCTTAGTTTTAGAAGCTGGGACAAAGTCCCATTTGTGAAATGTACTCTTGTCGCGTAAGCGTGTTTGCTTGCATCACAGAAGATGTGAAGTTCTATCCTACAGTCAGAAACATTAACCCAACGCGGCAATGCGAAGTTATTTCTCTCTTAGGACGGCGAAAAGAACGTTTTCCATGAATACTTCAACTCTGAAGGCACTTTGTGATCACCCCACTGAGTGTTAATTTTCCAAAGAGCTTGCCTGAAAATATTTGCAGTAACTATACAGGGAATTAGCAATCCCAAGGGTCAAAAAGCTTGCAGATTTTTGAAAGAATATCTCGTTTCATAGTGGGAAGCTCCTTAGCACAAGTAGAACAAAAATAAATGATCGTTTTCAGAGTTCCTAACTAGGCCTAATGTCTTACTAACTGTTATATTTCATGCGATGGCATGAACTAAGATCGAGGTCAGATAATATCAAACAATTAGAACGGCACTTTGCGAGAGAGAAGCCCTTATGCAAAAAGGCTTATGGGTTGTAGCGAAGCTTTCTTAGCCTCCTGTTCAGAAGTACTAAATACGAGATCATGCACATATAAATTATTGCATACTAGGAGAGCACCAAGAGTGCATTGCACTTCATAGTCACGGCTAAATTGTAATAAAGCTCGCGTAAGCAAAAGCTGATTAAGTAGGTCTAGAAGTTAGTTTTTAACCGATACGCTTACGGGGGAGTGATCCTGTCCAATCGCCATATGATGCGCGGTAAATTCCCGTGTTCAGGTTGATAAAACTTCTCAATGTCCGCGCGTATTTTCCGAGACGGAAGTGGCTGAAAAGAGAAAATCAACCTGTCTGAAGTACAGGCCCGGAAGGCTTCATGGAATTTAAAGACGCCCTGTTGAGCTCTTGAGTAGTGAATTATTCATCAAACATTATTCTTATCTTACCATCTCTAAAAATTGGATGGTGCACTAGATAATTGACTACCGTCTGACATCTGGTCTACGGCCAGCTCCATACGATTTAAACCTATGTATTCAGATGAAGTTGAAACGCTGATTTTTGTGTGAGGGGTCAGATTCAAGACTACTTTCAATGAAAAAAAAATCGTTTGAGAGCACTAGTGCGCGAGGATGGCATTTCAAAATCATGTTGTGGAAGCGGTCATTCTACTAAATAGCGACCGCCAGCATTTCATTTGGTGGTGCTGGCAAAAACTCAATAGTCGCTACTGTTAGAAACGGGAAGAAAAAAAGCTTTGAGTTTCGACGACCAAATTTTTTCAAAACTTAGATTTTCTGCAATGACATTGCAGAGGCTGGTGCGGGGGAATGCTCTTTTTTTTATTTCAGTATAAACCCGAAAGTTGTTTCCTTTAAACATAAGTTGAAGTACTTGTGTCGTAAAGTAACTCCGACGCACCAAGTCCACAGGAGCAGACGTATAGAGAGCGGGGTCGGCTAAAGTGACGTGTTTGTGAATATTAAATTTTGAGCGGTCAAAAGAATAAGGAGGAACATTTGATGTTCTTTTATCAACCAACAATTCCATTTACTTTCATTCTGAGAGACCGACTGAAGCGGGGAGAAACTACCAATTTTGCAAACTTATGGAATACGGTCACTGAACATCCAACACCCGTTATGGAAATCGAGGAAGCCTTCACCTCTTTGAACGCTTCGCTGCGGCAGTTGTGATAAGAGACTGGGGACTGCCGCTGACTAAGACTGCGCGACATTTTATTGACTCTCCTTCGTGTGATTGAACCAACAGGGAAACTGAGGAAAGCAAGGCATTAGAAGCGAAATTATGATTGACACGCGGGCTAACAGTTTTACATTCCGCATCTTGAGAAATTTCGCCTTCGCCTTCTGATGTTGCGTCCCCTAAGCTGTTCTGAATTACTAGTGCAATAACTCGTGATGATTACAGTTGCACTTGCTACAAAGCTTGACGGTACATTCCCCAACGCCATGACCTAATTTCAAACGGATTAACCAATGAGTTTTAATTTAACAACTTCCGAATAGATTGAGGAAAATCTTTGTTTAATATTTCTATTAATACGAAGGTTAGAATTCGTTTTCCCCCCTCAACTTTAAATTTTTGTAACGGTATTTCAAAATCACAATAGCTTCATCGTAACTTTCAGAAACGTGCGAGAGGCCTTCTAACAATTTAGCGGCTGGACCTGTAAGATGGGCGTGCAGAAAACGCCATTCTCTATATTAGGCAGGTCGTTTGCATTGTGAATCAGATTCGAAGAGAGAAAATAAATTATCCTATTCTGAATCATGGCCGGAAAGTACGGGAATTTGCAGCACGGGCAAGCGAGTTCGCCTTGAGTAGGGAGAATGAACTCGCGATGGGCCACCTGCCGAAACAATCTGGGGGGGGGGAGGTTTATTGACCTCTGAAGTTTCAGACTGGCGTGAGCTTGTTCTTGATGTTCATGCAGTGGAGGCGGAGTGGGCATTCTCGAACGCCTGAACGGGTTAGCGAGAGGATCGAGATGGTAGCCTATGATCGCGAGTCTGTGCCTCGACTGCACTAGACTGCTCTGGGGAGCCAGGGGCAAAGAGGCCTGCTTTTAATCCTATCCAGCACTTGGGCCACTAAAAGTACCCATTTTCAAAACATTGCCTAGCAGTTCCTGTTTCAACACCTTCAAAGCAATTATCTAATTTCCAATTGCACTTGTTGGAAATACCTATAAATGTCTGCAGAGCCTCCAGCCCCACAGCTGTCCTACCGACATTACTTGAATCCAAGAAGCTTTCAAACAAAGTCACCGGTCCTTTGTAGTTGCTCCTCGAACAGCGGTACTTTTCGATCTTTTGAAGGCGGAGTTGGTCCTGTTCATGGTTTTCAGGGGATGATTTGCGTCCTGGCCGACTGAACAAGGCATACTGAAATGTTACGGAATTAATTAGCAACTTGTTAACAACATACAAGCGAAAATAATGTCAACCAGTAGAAGTCACAATCTAAAAATGAAATTATCAATTAAACAATACAAATGTATAATTAACAATGTAAATTAAAAGCCGCAAAGAAGCAAAAACATGATTAAACCATTTAAATATTAGGTTGTTCTTATGCGAGTCCGTAGTGTGACGCAAGGTCGCCACTTTTTTTGTTACATGTAGACAAAAAGTACAAATGATTCCGAATAAAGTCGCCACTTTTATTCCAAAATGACAATCTATCAACAAAAACGAAAGAAAAAGAATGCAAACACCAATCGGAAACAATCGCGACAGTGTTTCAAACTGCGCCACAATGAAATAGGCGAGGAAACAACTTTAATTCAAAATGACTAATGTCTCCTAATCGGGCGACGTCAACATAAAATGCTTTAAGCTATTAATAAACGTCGCAAGGAAGATGAAGTGAGCAGGTTATAGTGAACGCTACCTTGAATCTTTTAAGAACGCGTACTTTCAAAGTGTACAACAACATTAATACACAAATTCAAGAATTATCCAAAAAACAGAAAACCCCTTCCACATCAAAGTGCAATACACGTCCACGCCACTGCAGTGAAACCATTTACATGGGCATCCACCCTTACGGGTATCCACGGTCAATCCTGCAACAAAGAGAAACAGAAGGTCAAAAATTACTAGCCAACTCGGGCGCGCATAGCTTGAGCAAAAATGTTAAGTTAATGTTTAGAGCCTCATTTGTGTTTCAGATGACTTATTGCAGCAGTGCTTCTACCTATATTTCACACGTTGGTCGCATTGGTACGAGGCGAACTGAAATGAGTTTTCTGAGTGGGCAGCTTCAAAAAATTTTGACTTTTTTGAAAATATGACCAATCAGCAATGGCACTGATAAATCTCGATTTAAATTCTTAATAAGAATGAATCTAGGGGCGCAAAAGAGGCCGAGACATTCGTTTAGAATTAATTGTAGATAATCCTAATGTGCATTTGCTGCAATTGTCCAAATGGGGCATGCGTTAACCAGCCGCCGCCTAATAATTGCTTTATAAAGCGTGAGGCAGTTTGCCGTTGACAGTTTGCTCTGCTTGTGAAACAAGGTTTGCAATCTACCTCTGGTCTGCCGCACTTTCTTTGGCACGTTTTCAATGTGCAGATTAAAAGTAAGTAAACTGTAATGTGACCACGTTTTGCGCAACAGCGTACGCTCACATGCTGTACTCCGGCCCGTATGGCGCGGTGGGTAGATTTAGAATTCAGAAGCGTCACTTTGAACAGTCCGCTTCCTAGTTACGAGTGGATGAGGTGCACAAAGTACACAGGAAAGTTCATGGAATGGAGTTTTTAAAGGACACGTGCCACACCTTGTAAAAGGCGCTCACATCGAGGAACACTCCTCCTGTAAATCGGCCCTCGAAGTTGCGGCCCGTGATTCGCACAAGCTGATGCGTTGTGCTACGCCCCGCGCAAAAGCCAAACTGCTCCTTATATGCGAGTGAATTATCTGAAACATATTTGAGAGTTCTGTTTTTAATTAGTTTTTCACATAGTTTTCCGAGCGTGTTTAGTAGGCTCATGGGCCTGTAAGAGTCGGGCAACTTTAGGTTTTTCCCCAGCTTGTGAAACGTCAGAACATGTGCGTGTTTCCACCGACTCTGAAAATTCTGAAACACAAATATTGCATTAAACAGAGCGACTAAGAACACTATGGGCTGCTGCGGCAGCTTCTTTAGGACGTCGTTAGGGATGGCGTTTTTTTTCTAGGTTTTCGAGGGAGCTTTTCTAGTTTTCAGCTCTGAGATTGTCACTGTGGGAGGGCAATTGATATTTTGTCAAATCGCGATATTTAAAATATTGGGATTGCCGTTCGTTCGAAAGGGATAATATGTGGGCGTTTTGGGAGCGTATATTTCGCAGCCGTTTGCATCAGCGGTTGCTTTCAGCGTACGGCTGCGAGAGCAGGTGATGCGGTAGCTCCAGACCGAGTGTTTGGCATTAAAATTTCCTGCCACAAGTGTTGGAGTTGTGTTAGCCTCTACTAGTTTTGCAATGTCTGCAGCTAGTAGGGCGTACGTTTCCGCCGTGCGGTCGGGGCGTGCGTAGATAGACGTGAGACGCAGCGGCCCTAGTTCGGTCTGAAGGACAACAGCAGTGGCCTCTGCGTGCTGCAGCTGCGGGAGAACTGAAACAAAGGTTTATGTTGCGTCGTATTAGTATTGCAGTAACGCCCCCTCTGTAGGCGTCAGTCGCGTATGTTGCATATGGTGCTGTCCTGTCGATTCTGTCACAGTTGAACCCGGAATTTGTAAGGCAAGATGCGAGTTAAGCCGTTACTCAGCATCGTAAAAGAAATATTATGCCGAGCGAGAAAACTGCAGGTCTGACTACTTCGCCCTCTAAGAGATGCCGTTGCAGTTCCAAATGCAACGGTGCCGCTGCTCCTGTAAACAATAGAGCTAGCCATTATTTAAGGATGGGAAGGACGTGGTGCGGGAGAGGATGAGCGTACCTCCCACTTTGCTTCCGCCGCAGTGGTCTCGTGTGCATGCTCAAGGAGTATTGTAATAACCTTGAGCATGACCGACGCCCACTCGGCTGGCGTGCATCCGGATGGATCGCATAATCGTCTGCATTACTACATCCGGGGCGATCCCGTTTCGTGCGAGATCGTCCACCGTCTGGTGCAGCACGCGCATTTACGTGGCATCTGCGATGTTTCGTTAGTGGGAGGAGGGAACAGGGACGAGACTTCTCCGCCGTCCGCTACTGGCGCCGTTCTATGGCGCGCATCGAGCGTCGCTCGCGGGCTGCGTGGGGCGCCGTCGGCTGGGCTCCAGGTGTGGGCGGGGGCTGTGTGTTGTCTTCAGGATGTGCGTTGCGGCGTATCGGCTCAAGAGTATGTCGCGAGTTCGCCTGGGGGCTGCGCTGCATTCTGCTGCTTAGTCGCTCGGCGTGGGCGGTTGCGTAGTTGGGGCGAGACGCGTAGGCGTCTGGAGCGGCGGCGCGAAGGCTCGCGCTCCCGCGAGGGAGAGCGCGACGCCTCCGACTGCGTGTCGGCCGTTCTCCTCTCCTGAATGCGGGCGCGTCGCTGGCGGTCGCGCTGTAGCCGCTCCTGTCGCTGCTGCTGGGCCTGGTTTCCCCTGAAACAAGCGCGCTTATACTAGGGGAAATCCTTGTATTTAGCGCGTGTCTGTCGCCCTGGCAGTTAGAGCACTTACCCTCTTGCACTAGGGGGTGTTCACACAGCGACGTCGTGCAGCTCCCCGCACTTCTTGCAGCGCGTGCGACGCTTGCAGTTTCGTGCCACGTACCTGAAATCCAGGCAATTGTGGCACTGCGTGGGCCCGCGCGGCGGGCGATACACCTCCACGCGCACGCGGAGCCCCCGTATGTTGGTTACCTCGCGGAGCGCCCGGTGGCGCACCGTGTCCTCCAGCGTTGCTATGATCAGCGCCAACGCTCTGCGTCTTCGCCCCGGTCGCTGGCTGATCAGGCGCTCCAGCTTCTGCACCTGAAATCCGATTTTTGCAAGGTTGTCATGCAGCCCTTGCAGCGAGAGTTCTAGAGGTATGCCCCTCAGAACATACCTCACAAATTTCGCGTTCCCCGTGGAGTATGTGTGGTACTCCACGGCTCCCTCGTCAAGGCGACCAGAGCATCGAGATGCGCCTCGAGGGTCTCGAATCGAACCCTGACCGCGTCGTCGGTCACCTCCGCGGTGATGTCTGCGTCGCCGCAGGCCGACCTCAAGCCCTCGAGCCAGGAAATGTCGGCCACGCCGTAGAGAAAGATTGCGGGTGACGAGCGTGAACCCATCCTCCTTCCTTGTAGGTAGTAGCGGCGGGTTGCGCGGGTGGCGCGGTGGTCGCGGTGGTCGCGGTGGTGGCCGCTGGAGCAGCGGTGGGTGGCGGCGAGGTGGCTGACGTCGGCGGGCCCACCGCCCCGCAGACCGCTTCCCTTCTTTTTCCTCTTGGAACCAAAAGGCGTTTTGGCGCAGATGGGCTCCGCTGATGGGGAATCGGGGCATCGCTCCACTGTTCCCCCTCGACGCAGTCCGTCCCGCGGTTCCACCGTGCTCATCCCCCGCCCCCGTCGTAGGGGTGAAAAATGGCCGCACGGGAGATGACGGAAGCGTCGTCATGGCGTCATTAAAGCCCTCAAGGGGCCGAAAATAGAGCCCTAAAAAGAGCTGTTTGAAAGCAAAGGCGCTAGATGAGCAAGGCTAGGCATTTTCTTGCTCTAGCCTTGAATAGGACGGTATCTCAGGGCAACCGGAGCTCTTAACAGGCGCGCCCGCCCCCAGCGGTGGCCGGGTGGAATCTGGCCAGGGCAAAGATACTCACGCCCCGCGTGCATTTATAATTTGTAATCTAAATATCCGTGCGCGGGACCGATATTCTCTGAGCGCTGAGTGGTTTGCGGCGTGAACATGAAACGCAGACTAGAGCGCTTCTGGTGGCGAATACATGAACTATTCCAAAGAGTGCAAACAGTGCAGAACGTATAACGGAAAGCACCAGAGACATCTGTCAGCAAAAGTGCACACTCTAGTCATTACACATAAACATATATATATTTTAAAACTTTTACATAGTTTTAACCCAAATAAGAAGAAATTACTCTACTAAAAAGTTAATATATGAAACATCATAAATTATAAAAATGTTCAACAATCAGTGAATCAATCTCTATCAACCATATAATTAATTTAAATCAATTGATGATCTAAAGAAGCCTAACATAATAAATGATACTTTGTCATGGCATGACTTAACATATGTTTAAACAAATGTTGAAACATAACACAAATAGAACAAAGAATGTCACTTTGGTTTTGTGTTTTGTTGTCTGAAACTTGTTTTATTTAATTGAAATAAATTATCGTTATTTTCGAATGATTTACAGAATGTAATATAACAAAAACTAATCGTGCAAAAAATACAACACATTTATTGAAGTCCGTTCTTTCATGGAATGTAGAAACATTTAAATATTATTTATAATGGTTACTTTCATACTTTACAACATTACTAGCAGTTCCTGGAAGACATTTCTCTGCTCTCTCCCCCCTCTCTTTCTCTTCCCTCCTATCTTTTTCCCACTCACTTTCCCTCTCTTTTTTAACCCTATTCTCCTCCCTCTCTTATTCTCCCTGACTTCCCCTTCACACTCGCTTCCCCCGTTCCTCCTTGTTGCCCTTTCAATTAATTCCCCTCCCTCTCTATCTCTCTTTTTCCTTCTTTTATTCCATCTCACTTTTTCCTTTATTCTGTTCTCACGCTCTTTTTTCCCAGTTTAACGCGCATATCCCTCGAGCACCTGCCCCGAAGCCCACGAAGGGTTAGAACGAAGGGGAGTCATAGTTGATATGCATGGATGAGCGGAGCGATTCAGTACACTACAGATAAACAACGATGCCTATGTGCGGCTCAAAGCCACGTCCCGCCGAAAAGACGTTCACTCGTGGCTTGGCGACCTCGGCCGCCAGGGCAGCGGTGCAGCCGCGCTGTCTGAAGTGCGTGAGCAGTGAGGGAAGTCGCCTAACAGGTGCGTATCTAATAGCTTAAGCCCGTGGTAAAGTTCAACACCACCTCATTTCGTTAATTATTGTTGTTATTAAAATTTAATTAATTAACACCTGGTTGTGTTTTATAAATAGCAATTGCTCGTGCGATACCTTCTTGAATGGTGTTCTCATTTGATTTGATTGGGGAGTCGATTCTTTTCTTTCGATTCGATTCTAGAATTGACTCCAATTCTTCGATTATGGGTCGATTCCAGAATCGATACTTTTACAGAAATCAAGCATCCCTAAACAGGTGGATTTAATTTGAATACTTGGTAGATCATCTTTAGAGCCAAAACTGTGAACAATTTGTTGTTGGTGAGGTATTTATGATATTCATCAATTTTTCAAAACTTCAAAACCCAGAAAGTTTGATACAGAAAAGGACTTTAAAATATAACTTTCTCTGCCCCTACAACTTTCACAATACTTTCTTCTATCTTTTTTAATGGAAATACTGTGTCATTGTTCCATGCATGCAGTTAGTGCAGAGAAGATGAATATAAAATTCAGAAATTTTAAAAGAATTTATTTTGCCGTTTAAACACACAGTTGATAATTATTAAAATTGTTATGTAAGCAGTATACAGTATTATTTATTACTTCTTTCATTACAGACGTATTTTATGAAGCTTCGTCTATAGCATTACTCAAAAGAGACAATCAACACTGTTATTTTCAGTCTTTAGAGTATAATCTGCACTATAAGCACAGTAGCTCAATCACTAACGCCGTAGTTACTCTCTGTTATTGTAAGCGTAGTATCAAAATGAAGTTATCGCGAGTAAAAGGTAAGATATACTGTTAGTTCAAGATTTCACTAGATGAAAATGAAGTTTTTCTTATCGATACGGCGGCCATGTTTGTTTTGCCTGAAGGTCAGAGTATTACAGTATTGATTCCAGTCATTTAATCGATAAAGATCACATTAATTAATAATCGATTTTGATTAATCGTTACCATCACTATCTCTACTATTGGCAAGTCTTTTTCCAGAGTTGTTTGAGTATTGATTTTTTATGTTTTTTAAAACTCTCCTAATTTAAAACATCTTTCACTATTTACTCAAGGGATCTTTAGTATAGCGGATTTCTGTCAAAGATATTATGTTAGATTGAAAATGAAAGAAATGAATATTCTAACGGAAATGGTTATTAAAATAGAAGAAGTAAGTAGATTCTTATTACTTAATATACTGTTAAACCTTCTGTTGTGAACCAAATGGCAAATAAAACGCATGTTCTACTGATTGTAAATAGTATGAATCTGGGATAACGAGAGTGAAGAATCGTTAATGAAACAAAGCGAACCACTATTTATTTTCATATTTAATATATTATATTGTACTATTAATTTAATAAGGTATCATGATTCGAGGAGAATATTCAACGTTTTATACAATTTGAATGCAATGTTAGTAAGTTGTACTTTGTTACATCCCGATAAAAGAAGAACCCACTGACTATAAAGAAGAGCATTTTTGGAAGTCCATAGTGAGTTATTTTTAGTGGAAGTGGATTTTTGGAAGTCCATACTGAGTTTGAGCATTGGATTTGGTGTTGTAATTGAAAAATAGTTTGTGAGCTTTGGGTAAAAATGAAGAATTAAGGGAGTCTGATGCTGAAGGCAACAAAGTAAACTATTAGACCATTTATATTTTTCAATGTAAAGTGGATGAATTAAAAATTTTAGTTTTCAGTTCACTCGACGAACCAAATACCAATGTAAATATTTATTTGACTTGAAATGTTAGAACCTTCAGGCGAGTGTAGCAAGCAGGTTAACCACATAGAAGATAAAATACAGCGGAAATTGTTGTTTGCGGTTCTGTTCTCTGGGAAGTTAGTTGAGTACGGAAATGGCTCTGGGTTGTGTATTGTTTATTTATATTTCTCGAGACAATATGTAGTATGTTGAATTGATAATAATCAATTCAACAAATTAACTATCAAAACATGAATTATAATAAATATTATTTTCTAGTATGTTTTAATAAGCTCAAGCTAACTTATCCTAGGTGGCATTCGTACGCGTTTTCATTAAATCAGTTGCAAACACAACAAATGCAAGCTTACACAACTCGTCTCTCAATTCAATTCAAGGCCAAATTTAAAACTTTTAATTTAAAATGTATTATGTTTTTGATCTTTAAATGGCTTTTAGTTCCGTAAGGAACAGGATTCATATAGTCAATAATTTTTCATTTAGAACTTCATTATACCATCACAAAATTATGTGCACTTCTCTTAAATGATAAACATCTTCGAATGATTCCTTTTATTCAATCCTTTCCTTTCTTAATTATCTAAAATTATCGTCAGTTTTGCAATTAATAAATACAATGCATTTTCGAAAATCAAAACGCTACGAATTTGTTTAATGCAATCCTATAGTTAGTACATATATACAGTAATGTTTGTCAAGGAAATGTCGGCATATCCTTTCTTGAAGTTCGTTACAACTGTGGTCTATATTTCTGTCTGATAAAAAGGAAGTTTTAAATATGTGTTTTGCTCATTTTCTATTATGAAAGCACTTAAATGAGAGAAGTAATAAATGCGCAGTAGGTAATCAAATTTCACTGCAGTTTTTCTTTTTTCCCTTTGTAAATTAAATTTTAATGTCAAATCTTGTTAATGTTTTCATACACTTCTCTTATGTGTACTATGGTTAATTTTAGGAAGAAGAGGAATTCATACCAGCACAGTCTTTACTGAAGTCAGAAAATGAAGTAGAAGAAGCGAGTACGATGGTCAATTATTCAAATTAAAAAACATAGGATATTTCAACCACATATATTTCGAATTTCATGAGTTACAAAGCGTAATTAATGAAATCATTAGATTTCTACAGTAATTCAGATTACTAATTAAAATTTTTGTGAGATTAGTTTTATTTTCTATTTTCGTATGTAAGAAAGTGCCATATATTAATAACACTATTCAGACTTGTGAAGAAAACAATATAGCAGTTAAGTTTTATTGAGTGGCTTTAGAGTTTGAAATACGTGGAATTTTGAATTCATTCAGAAACAGGAAACGCTACGTTTTTCAAATTTTCAGTTTTTTCATAGTAGACTTCAAATATAACAAGAATATTATAGAAATATAAAACCTACCTTACATGTAATATTTAGTTGAAAGTTTCCAGCTCTTTCAAAGAAATAGTGTTTTACTATTTCTTAAAATGCACAATTTTGAGCTTACTTTTGTAGAAAAATTGTCGATATTTTGAGAAATTCGAGATAAGATATCATTTGAAATGTTTATATTCACAAACCAAAATAATTATAAACATGTCTGTAATGTAAATATTAACGACATGAGAGATACATCAAAACATTTGCATTTTTTGTGTGCATTTAACTCTACAAAAATGCTTAAACAAACGATTTAAAGCCGTTTTTGATAAAATCTTGTTTGTGTGTTATTAATAATTCCCTTATTTTACTTCAAATTACGCAAGAATTATTTATATTTTAAAAAACTTCACCTGGCAGTAATGAATTAACTAATCCTGAAGAACAAATTTCATTTGAAAAAAATTATAGCTTAAAAATTCTAGTTGTATGAGTCAGTTAAACAAATTTGAAATGTTTGCAAATATTCGTTTTGTAAGGACCTCCTACGAATAATTTAGACGATAGATTTTTTTCAGACGAACGGAGAGGGAGAAGTTTTGAAAAAAAACAACAACAATTTTTCTCTGCCAGGATCCCAAAGCGTTTATTTCTGTTAAAATCTCAATATGTCAAATTACATAATTTCTCTAAACTACTTATATTACGACGTACGTATACGACAAATTAAATTAATTTAAACAAATGATCTAATTTATATCCGCTATTTGACTATTCTTATTCATTCTTATTAGAGACTATCCAAAACAGCTATAATTAATTAACGCATTATTTCTGAATGTAATATTTTTTTGTTTTTTTTTTGCTATGCAGAAACTAAAGCCTACATATGCCGTGTACGTTAACAGAAAAGAGCATGAAAGAAATTGGGACGAAGATAAGTTAAAGATAACAATCTTCTAGGTAGAGATACATGTTATGGTTCGGAACAACGACTCAAAATTTGTAGTTGTTTAGGGACTTCAAAATTATTTTTAGTTTTAATGAAGACTAAGGATAAAATGAGTCAGCCGAGGTAAATCTTAACAAAAGGGGATATCTGGGTTTCGGAAACGTGAACAGAATACATTTCTTCTCATAGCACGTCAGACACAGTTTTCAACCGTTTTTGACGTTAAGTAAATAAATAAATAAAAGTAAAAATAACTACCGGATGTCTTAAACCAGCGTGGTGCAATGAAGAGTTAAGTTCCTACGTGCAAGTTTAAAACAATTGTTTCTTAAAAATAACACTAGGGAACAAAAAAAATGTTTCATACCCCCAGAATGAAAGTAGGTGATTTCAAAGAAAACGAACAAAGCTCATTTCGAAAATAATTATAAAAAGTTTCTATCTAGCAAAGTTTAAAATATATTACCACATTTAATTTTGAAATAATGAGAGTCCTATACTAAGTTTTGCATTGTCACTCCGGTTATATTACTACAAAATTTTATCAGCGTGGTTCGTATGAGGTAAGAGCAAGTTAAAAATTGAGTACACATATTCGGGCTATAATATGCGATATTAAAATGGTTTGTTGCTATTCTCCACAACATTGGTAGAGCGAATGGCAATGATTTGAGTTTTCCGTACAACGACAACCTAAGGTTCTTTGTACAGGGGACACAATTAACAGCCCATGGTTTATCCTGATCACAAAAACGACAGCCAAAGTATAAAAAAATATGCAGGTTTTGTAAATTCATATATTTTTTTCCTTTGGAATTTTGGTGTAAATCTCCCGCAAACGGAACATAAGTTATCGGGTTGATTCGCACACTCACTAGGTTACACACTTAAAATTACTATTTTCATTTTATGACACCAACAGACTCAGAATATATCAGCCCAACAGTTGGATACTTGTATTCTTGCGATAAGGTCAGGCGCTAAAATAAGTCCTTTCGGTGACTGATGCGCAGTAGGAAATATGAAGTGCAAGTGATTTGCTTTCAAAATATCCACTAATGCCTACTTGTAATTGAGGTCGACTACCAGACGCGAGAATAAAGACGGCAATCTTGGAATACGCAAGGTTAAAAAGAACACAAAAGCCTTATTTTGTTGATATCTCATGAAATTTCCATATATAAACTGAACAGATATTTTATTTTTAAATAGATTTTATACCTATTGATTCTACATAGCTTACAGGCGCAATCTAAATGCATTAATAGCAAAACACAGTAAAAAGATACGATATATTAAAAACTGTGACGTAATATAATGTTTTTATTGTGATACTCGTAATCTACACATAAAATTGAGTATGTTGCCCCCCTCTAGGTAAAAATCTTGTTCCCTAGTGTAATGTACGCATTGCTACGAATTCACTTCCTTTTTGCTGTAGGATACTCTTGCACCAAGCTGTGAAAGTCCTCTAGCTTTAATGAAAAATAAGGATGGTTTATATTTCCTCGGTGAGTGGAGATACTTTTTAAATTTATTTCTAAAAATGAGAACCAAGCCATTGTGGAATCATGAATGCATCACATACATGTCACAGTGTAGTAATACAAGATGAAATAGGTAAATGTGGTTCTATCGGCTGTTTCTAAAGATTCACCAAATTAATTTTAATACATCCACTGCTTGAATGATAAAGTCCTAAAAATTTATCTTTGTTGTATTTTAAAGAAAATATTTCAGTAGAATGAGAAAGTTTGTCCGATTTTTTAATTATTTTATAAGTAATACTATCTTCTTCTTCTTCTTAAGTCTGCAGATATTTAGAACATTCTAGTTTTAATAATGTACAAAAAGAGTGAAACCAGATCGTCAAAACAAGAAAAAAATTAAATATCTCATATTCAAGATGAAAAATTGTACATTTCACCGCTTGGTGGCAATAATAACTTGTGATTTGACTTTTTATCACTTTTATGTATTTCCAATAATGTCTTTTCATTATTATTATCTATATTTTCTTATTCTGAAGTACACCTTTTTAACGACAAACTTCAGAAATGGGATAAGGGGTGCATCAGTGAATTTTGTGTTAACTGACAGAACGATTTAGAAGTTACGAAACCACCTCTGCAGATAGGTCTGTAGTTAATGGATATATTTCCTACAAATTTCATACATAATGACCGAATACATAAGTCATACATGATTACTAAATATATTGTCAACATAGATATTATAACAATGTATAAAAATCTCAACTACAAGTATTTTGTAGAAAGAAGACTTTTTTCAATTGGATACTTAATTCTCCAATCTTCACTATGTGAAAATCTCAATATTTGTTTCGATGTTGAGTAATAATTGCGTGATATCCATAGACTCAGTTTGTGTCAGTTTTTCTGACACCTGTGTTTTCTGTTAACAGGTGGAGAAAACGTCTGCTCTGGAGAGAACCTATTTCAATGCACGAAATGCAAAGCAAAATTTACACATAACTCAAGCTTACTGATTCACATGCGTTTTCACACAGTTAGGAAATCTTTTCGGTGTTCCATCTGCGACAAGAGCGTAACTACGAAACAATCCTTGGAGCAGCATTTGTGCATCCATTCCGGCGAGAAACCTTTTCCGTGCCCCATATGTGAGAGAGGCTTCACCCAAAAACAAAACTTGAAAAACCACCTGCGCATTCACACTGGCGAGAAACCTTATCAATGTTCCATTTGTGGCAAGACCTTCACCGAAAAAGGAAACTTTCTGAAGCACTTGACCATACACACTGATGAAAAACCTTTCCAGTGTTTCGACTGTAAGAAGAGCTTTGGAATAAAAAATCATTTAAAAAGACTCATGCGAGTTCACACTGGAGAGAAACCTTCTCATTGTTCTATATGTGAGAAAAGCTTTGCCAGAAAAGAGACCTTGAAAGAGCACATGTGTATCCACACTGGCGTTAAATATTTTCAGTGTTCTATCTGTGAGAAAAGTTTATTTAAAAAACAAAGGTTACATTACCACTTGCGTATTCACACCAACGAGAAACCGTTTCAGTGTTCCGTGTGTGAGAAGGACTTCAGAGAAAAATCAAACTTACGATTGCACATGCGTGTTCATACTAGAGACAAATGTTTTGAGTGTTCCGTATGTAAGAAGAACTTAACACAAAAATCGTTCGTTCGTTTGCACACGGTCTTTAACACGGGAGAGAAACCTTTTCGATGCTCTATCTGTGAGAAAAGTTTCACTCTAAACGCCAACTTATTCAAACACATGGGCGGCCATATTAATGATAAAAATCTTCAATGCCCAGCCTGTCAGCGTAGCTCTTAGTAACAAATCATACATTATTGCTGTGTGTTCCGACAATGGCGACAAACCTTTTGAATTCATTCGTCTTGAGGAGTTTCTATATAAAATGATACTTACAAATGCACGTCCAGCCTCCTTAGTACGAATTACTTTCCGCTTTCGGATAATGATTCGGAAGAACAACTTCTCTTAAAAATAGTCTCTCGGAACAAAAGCTAACTAAAACCTCATCAATCCATCTGAGGAAATGGAGGAAATAAATTATTCTCTAATTAGTTGTCCTATTTCAGAATAATTAGAAGTTACGAGTTTGTAGTAGTTGTATTCGCAGGCGATATTAATGACGCTGCCTCTAGATAGTTTAAATTGAACTGTTCTTAAATCCCTACAAAATACAATTGTTGTGGGATTGTTCATTTTTAGTTGCAGGTTTCGGTGAGATTGTATTATATACCATTTGTGTACTCGTGTTATGTTGTTTAATATTGTAATTAAAATTATGATGATATTTTACCCTCATCATCACCATTTCTTGTGTATCAATGTCGACTCATCAATATTCCTAAACGCTCGCTCGACGTGTTAGCAATGAGTGTGATAAGAAGGTTAAATAAATTTGATAAAGTAAATAAAAATGCATTTTTATCTCATTAATACAATACCCATGAGAGTAGAGTGATTTAAGTATTCTAGATTAAGTAAGTTTTTTTTATCATTCAAACAATACTTACACACATTTGAATGGGTGAAAACTCGCACGGTATGACGGTTTTTAAATTCTGAGAAAAACGTGTGGGCTATATTTCAGTAGCAATGTATTCTCGTGGTTTTGAGCAATTGAAATGTCGTGGTTTTAATGATGCAACAAAGCTCCACAACTTTACAGAGATATTGACTTAAATAAAGGAATTTCTCAGAATCTATAAAATGTCACTTACATCGTTCTGGTTTTCACCCATTTATTTATATCATTTACAATTGGCAGAAGTGTTGGAAAATTTGGTTCAAAACGCGACCCTCACACGCCGATCCGCAAGAGCGCGGGTCGCAGCGACCTCCTGCAAAGGCCACTAATACTCCAGCCTTCAGATTAGCGGCAGCCGCTTGTGACCTCGACGAACGCGCTTACCCGGAGCGCCTGGGATGTTGGCTGCGCGCGCGTTCGTGTACGGCAGGCACGTTGAACTGGGACGTACTTGCCCGCCTGGGAAATCCCGCAACAACAAATCACTTCCCCTCACTCCGCTCGATTTCCCCTCGCAAGTCCAGAAACATCCGAAGGTGTAAATTAGGGTTGCCAAAAGTGTTTATGCAAACGACAAGACACTCGGTAAGTCAAAACTACAACAAACCACGCATCAACACATTTATTTTTATAAATATTTTAATTAGACTAACATCAGATCTACTTTTTTCTTCTCTCCGTTCATGATTCAAGTGAAAAGATTCGTTCACAAAATGCAGTTTAAGATGGTCTCAGCGTCTCTTTTTTTATTTTAGTCGCTAGACAGAATGCGTGTCAGCGTTCAGAAAAAGGAGATTCAAAGTTTTCTATACTTAATTAAACAATAAATGTTACAACGTAACAGATGTTAGCCTTGGATGAAATAACTGAAAACAAACGTCAAAAACTTTTTAAAAGGAGGTCATTTGAAATACAATGGAGGACTGTCAGTCCAAATGAAGGGTGGTTGGCAACCTGAGTGATAACGGATCAAGTGAAGCCGTGCGAGGAGAGAAATAATTATCATACGAAAATACTCGTGTTTGTGAGGATTGTTCTATCAAATAACCGAGATTTGAATTACGTTTATATTCCTTACTACCTATTTCGATTTATTGTTTATTTTATTAAATTCTGCCTCATAAACATGTACAGGAAAACGTGTGAATGTAAAATTCTGTACGTGTTTTTGTTTTGTCGTATATTTTATTCAATAATTAATTTACTTTTCTTTCTTGTATAGTAGTAAAGCCAAAGAAATTAAATGGTCACTGTAAGTTGACAATTCTCACTTATGGGCGTACAGTACTTTTAACACACAAGCCTCTTTATAAAACCACCTAATCAGAACTTAGAAAAAATAGTATTTTCGCAGCAAAACGCAGTATTGCCCTCTTAATTAAAAACAATTTCGAAATCAAGATACTTTCAATTCAAAATATTTAACTATACAGTCAATGGTCAAATTGAAAACTAACTGATATATTATTAAATTTTAATGAGTAATTTCTTTACTTAAGTAGAAAAATTAGGAATTATTATTGCTTGATTTGGGATAAAACCTGTCAACTGGCTTTTCCAAAAGACTAAGGGGCGAGGTATGCACTGACTCATTGCCATCCCAGAGCGTATTTTACAACCCTTAGTTTTAAACCATGCGCCAGCTGCTCTAGACACAGTACCCACCAACTCTACTGTTCTAATTGCTTTGCCCGCAACTTCGTCCTTCGTCTCTGTTAAATACTAAATGTATATTAATTCTTTATTTATCAAGCGTTTATTTAATAGAATCGTTAGTTTCATTATCAAATATTATTTCAATTGCCTAGTAGTTCTGCCACTGTCAGAAAGAGACACTCCTGTTTTATGTTTAACGTCAAACTCGCACGCACAGAATCAACCGATCTTCCTGGTATCTGAAATGGTTCACACGTAAGTTTCTGGGGCTCGAATCCATAAATTCTTGGCTATCCCGGAGACGCCGCGTCGTTGGCTGAGAGGCCGACGTTTTGCCCTGAGGAAGCCCACGTCAGGCGAAACGTCGGCCTCTCAGCCAACGACGCGGCGTCTCCCGGATATCTAAGAATTTATTTGAAATGGTTGTCAGCACAACTCCCGCTAAAGGAATTTGACTCTACGACTGTGACTAAATTAAAGAACTCAGCAGTTTTGACTAACAAATTGTAAAATCTTCACATGTAGAGTAAAACGCAGCAAATCCTTACACTCCTCTCTCTTAAGTGTTTCTCATTCAACGAGGAAGATCCGTCTACCAACCAGGAAGCAGCCATTGCCAGAATGTGCACTTCTTATCTGACAAAGAAAGCGCGTCACACCAGTTCAGTGGTCAACCACATGTAGTTCTCTCAGCCCACAAAGACCTCAGGTAGCGTGTGTTTCCAAATGAAGCTGCTCATTCCCTTTATATCAAACCAATTTAAAATTTTGCAGAATAGAATACTGATGCTAATTAGAGAATTTGAAAGAACGAAATAAATTAATTCCACGGCGGTGGAATTTTACACTGGATAACAAATTTTATGTTTTTTTATTACTTTCCGTATTGTATTGTATTTATTTATTTATTTCCGTTTTTACTTTCCCGCATACATACGTATATACGGAGTAATATACGTCTATAGAAAAAGTTATGTAATTCTGCGCAAAAGAACGGGGGAAGGCGGCAGAAAA
This sequence comes from Gryllus bimaculatus, assembly GCA_017312745.1. Taxonomy (NCBI): domain Eukaryota; kingdom Metazoa; phylum Arthropoda; class Insecta; order Orthoptera; family Gryllidae; genus Gryllus; species Gryllus bimaculatus. The sequence continues at coordinate 182,530 of BOPP01000212.1, forward strand.
ATTGCATTGCAGGGCCCTGGTAATGAAAAAGTGAATAAATGTCCATTTGCTAAATTAAGAAAAAGGTCCTCTAACATGTGGTGTTGCCAGAATCCCCGTTTTCTGTGTCCTCGATACCGAAAACCAATTGACGGCAAATCGTCCGTCTGTCAATCTGTGATAAACACTACCGGATAAACCATATATAGGATTTTTTTCTAAATTGAAGAAACCCCTTTTCATCTGGCTCGAGTCGAAGCTTTGAGATTTTGAAAAACATTTTGTAAAATTTGCGGCTACTTTACATGAAGTCGGCCGGACATTTTCAAGATTTTCAGTGTAATACAGTAGAATAGAGTAACATACACTTATAAAAGTGGCATAGGTCCGATTTTCACGGTTAACTTTAAATTTTAGAAAATTTCAAAAGTATGATTTTTTAAAATAAAATTGCCATTTTGAACTGCTATATAATATATAATAACTATTTTTGGTTTGCAATGGGAATGAAAATTATTTTTATTTATGCAATGAAAATTGCTAAACACGCTCATAACAAGAAAACTATGAGCTCGACTCTTATTTCAGGACTACCTACAGTGGTTATGTTTGCAACACAGTATTATTTATCATGTTTATTTTAATTGTATATCGCTCTTTCAATGAAACAATGATGCAATAACTATTTTTTTCCAAGGAAGGTAAATAGCTTGGAACTATTGCAGGAAATTCATATATCTGCAGAAATGACTTAATTAGTATAAGTGTGTTCTGGTCCGCGAGGGAAAGTTATGTCATTATTGAAATGTCACGTGCTTGTAATCTCATTTCAGAAGAACAACAACGCATGAAATGAAGAGCAGGCAATTTACACCTCAATAACCCCGTAAATGTACACTTGTGTCTTTTATAAAAACCCAATGATTTGTGATGTTTTCATGCGGTTGATTTGTTCTTTGTACCCTGTTTACCTAAGTGACTTGGTATATATCGCCTCATTAATGTTAATTATGACCAATGAATTCAATATTTCAGGGGAACAACGATGCATTTGTAAGAAAGTGAGTAAATTCAACGGGTAATACAAGAAAAAATTATTTAAAGTGATACTAAAGATCTTGGTAAGAAGTAAAATTTGAACAAGGCACAAGGCACCACTGTTATTACTGTGTGTATAATGTTGGTTCAAATTATTACATTTCAGAATTTTGCTACTCCTATAAAATTTCGTTTTCTACAGTTAGGGCGATGTTTCTTTGCATGAACATATTAAAATGCATGAGCATTGTGTATCCTATAAGAATCATATGATCTATTTCCTTGACTTAACCCGATTCCTGTTTGCTTTCATCTCGTTTTTTTATGTCAAAAGATAGTCATAACAATGATATTCGTACTCCACTTTCCTAAGTATCTCTTTTGTTGACTCAAAATTTGGTGATATAAACGTTCAAAAAGTTTGTCGCTAATAGGTCAACAATTTTTAGGAAATACGTTTAAGTTAAGTTTAAAAGTGTAATTTTTGAGTAATTTTACATCTTATTTTGCGCTTGGATTCCGTGAAGATATTGCCAGTCCCTGATAATAATTTTTAATGTAATTTTGTTCCTCAAGATGTAATTTTGTTTCCCAAGAAATTCATTATGACTCACAGAAAGCTTTCATCTCTCTTTCACAACTTGACTTCATAAGTTCTCTAAAGATGCATGTTAAAACATTTCGCAAATCTGTGGACCCACAAAAATTCCGCCTTTGATCTTGATTTTCTCCTTTGATCTCCTTTGATCTGAGCGCTCATGTTGTAAATAGATATTTGCTGGTCCATTTGATCCATCTCTGTGCAGAAAACGAAGATGATTTCGAACGGCTTCTGGTGGTCGTGAAAAATTGATCCTCTCATATTATCTGAGATATAGTTCATTCTTGGAGCTGTAGACTTGGCCTAGATTTTCAGAAGCTGTAAATCTCTCATTTGGCGAATCTTTAATCGTTCACTTTTAACCTTTCATTTACATTCTGAACCCGTACTTATCTTGTTCTCCTAATATACATTCAGAAGTTTATGGACATTATTATTATTATTATTATTATTATTATTATTATTATTATTATTATTATTAATTAAACGTCTACTATTTAGGGGTCTGTGACACAAGTCACACATGTATCATCTATCAAGATATGACTACCAAGAGATTAATACATCTTATAAATTAATTCTACATCAATAAACAAAATTAGTAGTTATCGCAAAGACGATAAAATGTATATTTTTGAGTACACGTCGGTAACGTACTCTCATAGATTATTGAAGAACATAAATACTTTCATTACTTCCCAGACATTTCTTGACCAATGAGCAACCTTTAATCCCGAGTAATAAAGCATGCATTACTTGCACATATTCACTAAATTGCTGTAGTATTAAATGATTTATCACTCCGCCTTCTTTTCCTCTAATTTTTTTCCTTTGTTATGCTATGTTAATTCTTTTTAAAATTATATATTTATGTAATTAATATCATTATAATTTTGAAAATTAAATATTACTAAACATTCAATTACCTATCTGTTAGTTCATAACTGAAAGTTTCAAATTTATTGTTTATAGCTGATAACTGACGATGGTGGCTGCTCTTGAATTAAATGGTAATGTTAGCCAAGACAATAGCTCTGACTCTTATTTGAAATAAAGTCGAAATAATACAAAATGTCGAAAATAATATCTTGAGTATAAGTCAAGATCACTTAGAAGAGTAAAACAAATATTGTTCTGGCGGTTTATTTTGAAAGAGGTGGCTCAAGACATCAACTGATGTCACTACAGGGCCCTTGACCGGGAGGTCCCAAGTTTGAGTCCCGACGGTGGCTCTAGCTTGTCGGCTTCGGTCGCTGTCAGGAGGGGAGAATTCTGGAGGCCGGTAGTTTTCCGTGGTTTCTCCGATCAACACCAGGCGAATGCCGGATCAGTACCCTACCAAACGGGCCACGTACCACGCACGATCTTTCCTTCCTCTTCCTTGTCCTATCCTTACGCCTTACGTACACACACACTGATATGCACTACACTAACACACATGCCGGGACACTGGTCGGGAGCTCAGGGCTTGTGCCGGCTGGGGCGGTGCCTCGCTGGTGGGAGATTCCTGGTTGGGGAAAACCCCGCTAGCCGACGGTAGGTCGGCGCCGGATCTCGCCATCTAGCGTGTGAAGACCGCCGCCTTCCGAGGAAATCACACGTACTACACTTACGGGACCAATGACCTTATCCGTTGACGCGCCCGGAATTACTTACAATCAATCAATGAATCTGGTGGTTTATCATTGTTTACAAAGGTAGAAAATTCTCTTCTTCGCGTCGTTATCGCGTTGTGTGCCGCCTGTGGCCAGAAGCAGGAAGGACAGGCGGCAACCGCAAGGAGGTACATCTCTCCCGCCCCAGGGAGCTTCTTGTAAGGACAGTTTGCGGTCACACTCTACAGAAACTAAGAAGAAATTTCGGGACATTTGCAGCATATCTTCTTCTTCTTTGGCACTATCTTTCATATACGTATCTTAGGTGACACATGATGGGCTTTTTTGGGAGGAAATACTCAGGGTGGTTTCCCGTTGTCTTCCCAGAGTTTTCGAGCCAGGCTTCTTTAGAAGCCTACCTCCGACATGGGTCTGGGGAGTTTATAGAGCAGGCGCGCAACGTGGGCGGTCCCCTAATACGCCTAAAGTTTGAATCTCACTTTCACCGACAGATGTAGGCGTCAGTTTCTATATCAGAGCTGTTTGGTTGGCAGAAAGTGAGATCTTGTTAGGATGGGATATTGTCGGAGGGATTTCATTTTTTTTCGAGCATCCGCCAGGGTTCTCTTACACGCCACAAGTGTGACATGGCTACTGTGAATTTTCCGCCCTTTGAAAATCCGCAGTCCTTGGCCGGGATCGAACCCGCGCACTGGGAGGTTTAGAGGCCTGTAAGCTAACGTCTCACCCACCGAGGCCTTTGGCATGTCTTCACCATAAAGCAAATTGGTGCTTCTACTTTCTGTGTTATTCATTTGCAGTTATTTGAGAGAACACCAGATAATAGGATTTAATAAAGGATACTCAAGATAAAAGTAGTTTCTTAGAAATATTTCTTAATATAATCGTAGTAAGATATCTATTAGCCAACGTGGACGTTCGAGGTGACTAAGAGCATGTACCGATTCAATGCTTCGGTCCGAATTGTCGCGGGTTCGTGTCCGGTTGATAACGTAGTTTGTCCCTTGCCACGCGTGTGTGCTGTCGCGGAGGGCCTCGCGTTCTGCTCACCACAAATCAGATGAGCCTGCAAGTGTGTTGGTGTCTAGAGTATCTTCGAGTATGAGTCCCATCGGCACGTGAAGGGTAAGTGCCTGTTAGCTGGATAAAAGCCCTAAGGAAAAAAATAGTAGTTTAAAAAAGTAGTAAAAAAGTAATTTTAAACGAAAACCAAATGAAATGTATAATTTCTATTTTATTCCAACGAAAATATGCATCCCATATAAAGAACAATACTTGTTTTGATGATATATTTGTTAATGTCCTTCTCTGAAGCTATCGAATTTATTTTCTAGTGGAACTAAAACATGCTGTCTTATTGAATTTTTTTTGCCAACTCATAATTTTGTTGTTGCCATTTATATGTTGCGGTTGGACTAAAATGATACTTACAAATGTTATATTTTAAAATATTATGACAGCTAAGGCAAGTTCTACGGGATATAATATTGTCAGTAGCGTACATACAAAAATAAATACATAGGTTATTAAATCCCAAATACTAATAATTATTTTAGTTCATTAATTACTAACTACTTATTTTGACATAAGGTAAATGATGCAAATATGGCCAGTGCAAGTAATATAACCAAAAACCGGCTAGGTTGTTAGCTGAAAATGTTTACCATAGGTAGTACTAGCATGATGTCTGGGAGAGTGTAAAAAGTGTGTTAACCCCCTTCCAGGCTTGTTGACTCGCGCATTCGCACTCTGGAGCCTCCATTGTCAAGAACGTGTTGAAGGCGCGCTGTCCTTGTAATTTTTTTCCAGGTAATTTTATCATTAGTAACACTTGAAGGAAGATTTAGTATCTCGTCGGTATATTCCAACGTTTAGCGTATTTAATGAGCAATCTAATCAGATTAATGCCGTTAAATTTGCTCAATATTTTACCAACGTGGGAGAGATTTTATATGTTGTTTTTGCTGTCAATATGGCCAAGGGCGTAATACTTTTTAAGACAAACTTTCAATTGTCCTCAATGTGCAACGGTTAAAACTTTTTTTGCTAGTTTTTAAGCAATTACTGATGTTTTCAACTTTGTATAATAAAGTCTCATTGTAGAAAACACTAGATTTGTTATGAGTAACCAAGTAATCTTTACTTTACTAAAATCTTGTCAGGATGTATATTTGTAAAATTAGGTTGTATGGCAGTAATTCATATTATTTATTGCTATAGCTAGCCTTAATTCCATGGTCATGCGCCAAGAAACCAGTTAATCTTCCAATGGCCAACAAACGTGCATGTGGACATATTACCTTCGCATTACAATATTTTTGTTTCTGTTATACATTGTGTTTGTTGTACAACAAAATATTCTTGAATCACTTTTTTTGTTATGTAGCTATTTCAACTTGAATTAAAAGATAAATTTCATTATGATGTTGTTTATCTGTCCAAATGTTGAAATGTATAACCAGGAAAATTTGAGGCGCTTAATGTAGCCATATTACTTTCACGTACTTTATCAAAGTTTTCTGTTCAGTTTATATGCATTGGCAAAGAACATTCCTTATTGAAAATATATCTTAAAATGCTAGAGGTTGCAAACCAGAACTTCCTTGATTTCGTTAACTGAAATAAACTAACTACATTTTATTAATGTATTCAAAATATTCTTGATATTTCCCTAAAAACGAGCAATAGAGCATGAATGTGTGTAAAACATTTATTATTCAGTGCCAATGAAACATAAAGGCTTCTATAAAACCAGTTCAATATTGAAATAAAATTTAGAAAACCTCTTTATAAACAAATTTCGAAGTAGAGAGTAAGCAATGTAATACTGCGCGACAAAGCAACTAATTTTCGACAGAAAAAACTCTTATTACAAGGCCCTGGTAACGAAAAAGAGGATAAATCTAGTTGCTAAATTTAAGTTCGTAAATTGCGAAAATTGAATATTTTGTCACGTCTTCCTGCTACTACAATTATTAAGATAGATATTTTTTCCTTTAATGAAATCTATTCCTTCAAAATATAATTTGAAATAATGCCACTTGTAACAGTACGGGCCGTGAAAGTACGGGCGAATATGTAACACTGGTTTTTGGTGTGAGAGACTTACCATACGACTTTTATGCAGTACAACCGCAGTTGCGTTTTTTTCTGTGACCTTACATAACTTTTTTCTAAACATTCAAAAAAGAAAAAAAATGATTTTTGCATAAATACTAGAATCTCCCGGTCTAAATGCACAGGTTTCGGTACCAACTACTACGTAAACTTCCGTATTAGTTTTTTTTTCCTTCACTGGCTACTGACATTTTCTGCTCTCACTTGATAGAAGGTGGTGTTTGCATTTTTTTAAACATTTTTTTATAATTCTAAATAGTTCTGCGAATCCCATATTTGTAATAAACAGTGAACTTCGCTGCTTTGCAACGAAGAACTCCACATCCTGTAAACGCGGAGATCCGGCAGGTAAAAGCGGATTTCCCGTGGGAATCCTATGAAGCGCAGGAAGAGACGCAAAATCCAGAACGCGATCGCCCGTTAGTCTCCGCGACAGACGCGTCCCCTAAATCACGCCGCTCGTCTGTTCTTATTGTGCATTTATTTACGGGCTACGAACATTCTGTAGTGATTTCCAAAAAATAAAACGTTCTGAGTGAGTGGACAACAAGGTGGGACTCTTGCGGCAAATCGTTTGCGCGAAATTTCCCAACGCTTCGATCGATTCTTCGCGTCGATTTCCTTTCTCAGTCGCCGACCATGGGTTCGTTTGCGCTCACGGCAGCGCTGGTGTCGCTCCTGGCGACAACCACCGGCAAACGCCCAACAGACAACGGAATATACGTACACAAGTGCTGCGAAGAGTACGAGATGCTTTCGGGTGACGGCAGGACGTGTGTGTCAGCTGACTGGCCTCGAAACGTCTCCTTCCAAAGCGATCAATTCGAGCACTTGGTCCGACCGTTGGACGAGACGTGGGTACGAAAATGGCTCCCTCCAGGACTTCCGCATGAGAAGATCCAAGCGGTTTGGGTCGGATATAAGCACATACCTTTACATTTCAGCGCGAGTGTTCGCGTGAATTCGTCGCGTGTGTGGGGCGCGGAACCCTCTCTACAGGAGGACGTGTGGAGGTCGACGGTCGTGTTCTGGGGCAAAATGCACGCTGCGAGGCCCAGGCCCGGAGGGGGGGTGAGGAGAGCCCATTATTGCGCCGATGCGGCGTTGCCACCTCTGGGCCCGTTTGCGATGCTTTTGGGGACGAAGTGCTCCCACACGGAATGCGCCACCAAGTGCTGCGGGAACGGCCAAGTGATGGTGAACCAGAAGGGCAGTTGGAAGTGTGAAGTGGACGGAAGAGGATTTTGGACTCCTTTTAACTCTTCCTTCTCGAAGGCTATCGACAGCGAGTTTCCGTTTGCGATATATCTCGAATGCGATACGTCCTTTCGCCTAGCGGACCCGGAAGACCGTTACGCCCCGTGGGCCCGTTCCATGCTCCGCCATCTTCTCTTCGCCACGTGGCAGCCGTGCTTCGACCAGCAACGCAACAGCAGCACTTTGGAGGAAAGATTGTTCTACTGCGCGAATCCGCGTGTCGCGAGAGGGATCTACTGGGTTCTGCAGCCGCTGTGCTTCGTGTCGACGCTGCTGCTGGCGACGGCGCTGTTTAGTATCGCATGCGACACAAGCATGCGACGGAAAGTGCACGGATGGTGCTTGGCGTGCCACGCGCTCTGCCTCTTTGGGTTTAACGTGGGGCAGATTGTGTATTACGTGGCACTGAGTGACCTCATAGACGCGACGGTTTTTGATAATATACCAGTTTATCTTGAAAATATTTGCACGCCTTTAGGTAAGTAGTTTAAACTAATATTGTTTAGATCTATTTGAGAATTAGCAATAAAAACTCTTTTCATCGAAATACGTATCCTGCTACTAATAATTATTGTTGAGTTTAATTTGCTATTCGGTTTACATATAGGCTATTCATGTGGACATTTTAAGAACGTTATATCAAGTGATTTAGAGGAACAGTAACTTAAAGAGTTTTTCGTAAGAGTCATTATTGGTTTAACTAGCATATCCGCAAGCTATGGTAATTAATATTACCTTCATTAGCCATGATTAGTGCCCAAACGTTTATGACCTAAAAATGTTAGAAATATGCAGAACTCTATGATCTACAAATATGAAAATATTACCATAAATCTGATTTAAAAATTGTTGATTGCAATTTCAAAACCTTGGAAACATTTCCGCAGTTTAAGTAACGATTATTATGCAAATATACGTTTAAAATCTAGCACATTCACAATTCACCCGTTTTCCTTTGGCGCTCCATGATGACATTTCTATCAACCAAAGTTTTGTACAGAATTGCTTAACTTTAGCGCAAAACGTGACAAAACTAAACTAACTGTTCCTTCGCATTTGGTGCTTTATACGCTCTCTTTTTTCTGCTCTATAGCTTCCCTTCATAATTTCTGATGCCAACACTCTCACCAGCAAGTGCGGAGGGACTTTCCTGGTGTGCTGTATTATTTAAAGAAATTCTGTTGGGCAGGAAAATGAATGAAATCTATGAATTTGAATCCCGACCATACCCTAATCCTCCCGTCTCCTTCGTCCGCCGTTAACTACTTCTGACCCCGGCATGCCCTGCCATGTTTTTACTTTCTCGCCCTTGCTTCGTAAGAGGATATAGTATTCTAACCGTGCGCCGGAAATCGGCGAATATTTTTTTAAGAAATCTCTTATTGCTCGGCCCTGGTCACGAAAAAGTCGATAAACCTTGTTCTTATGTGTACTACGTTACTTCTATCAGGTTATGTAGTTAAAATGTATGCTTTTTTATTTATTTTTGGTCGCTTCATAACTACATGGACATTTGGCATCAATTACGTCAAAAAATTAATTATTGTGTATTTTACTATGTCAAAAGCATTACATTATCATAATAATATTCACTACATCAATAAAAATTTTAATGAAAATATTTTCGCATTGAATTAATTTTTCAAGATGAGAAGTTGACAGATGGAAAATTTTGGAACATTTTGTGGAGAGTTGAACCCAATGCACAGTCAATGCACAGTTAGATCAGGGGTCAATTTAACATGTGGTGTTCCATGGTTTCTCAGACGACACCGGGTGAATGCCGGAGCAGTACCCTAACAAAGGGGGCCACGGACCGCACGCGATCTTTCCTTCCTCTTTCTTGTCCTATCCTCACCACTTACTTGCACATCCTAACAATTAACATGCACTAACACTATCGCGCATGTGTGGAGACTAGTGAGGAGCTTATAGCGTCCCGGCAGGGGAGTTCCAGGTATCTCTCCCCAGCTGAGGGGGATGTCGAGAAACCTCACAAGCCAGCGTGTAGAGCGGCACCGGATCTCGCCATCCAGCACGGGAAGATCATAGCCACCTAACGCGATAAAAACCTACACAACATTTATGGGAGTAATCGCTTTAGCAATTGACGAATCACTAGTCAATTAATCTTATTTACAATAACAAGTTCGACCTTCAATTTCTCAAAGCCGAATCGTATGTCTCCGTCCAAATCAAAATGCATTTATACTTCGATTTCAACGTGTTTCTTCAGGGTTAGGAGCTGGAAGGATAAAGTGACACTGTTATGTAATAGAAATCTTCGATGCGACTTAAATGTTTGGTAATGGAGCGTCCGATTGGGTAGCAGTGTCCCCCCTCGAGGCTTTGAAGGGACACTACGTTTAAATCGGAGTAGAAAGAATGTAAGTAGTACACGTAAATATCGGAAAGAATGTAATAGAAATTTGGGAAGACTTTTAGAAATGTGGAATTGATATTTCAGTGCTTCCTCGCCGATTTCAAGGTATTCACGAAAAAGACAAAGAGCGTTCACAGGCAGTAACTTCTCTCTTCTTTTGAAGGTAACTGTTACATAACTTCTTTAAGTTAAGAATAAAACTACAGATTTGTACTTACACTCAATGAAACTTGCTCCAAGCGAAGGGACCAGTATTTTATTTTCTTATTATACAAATAAAAGAAACGTTCTCTTAGATACATTGGAACACGAAGCTGTGTAAAGGATCTCAACATGCTATTTCGTTTAATTCTTTATGGCCGATTTTCTCTGCTTTTCTCTCTTCATTTAATAATTTCCTTGCAACTATTCTCATTTTCTCTGCTTCAGTGATTCAAAAATTTCTGTTTTGAATTATTTCCAGGGAAGGCAGTTTGTGCATTTTAGTTTCAATAACTTTATCTTTATCGGTTAGCGAGAATGACTCGTGCAAATACAGCCGTCAACACACTTCTCCTCTTCAATTTTTACTGCCGAAAGATCTGACGATAAGATGATGACGATACGCTTCTCTGTCCGTCACTATCCTCCACTAAAGTCAACAAGTTACAAGTATTTACCCATTTCATGAAACACCCCAGCGCGAGGAACGTTCTAAAAATTCCCCGATACGCTAGGGCAGAGGTAGGGCAAGCCAGGGCGGGTGCACTGTAGAGATAGATTTCACTCCTTTTCCGACTAATGGATTGTGATTAATAAATTCCAGGGCAATACTAGATCCTTCAGGTGAAAAATAAAAATCTTTATACCTAAAAAAAATATTTCAAAAAGTAACCTAATTTATGACCCAAATAATACTCCACAGCTCACTAAAAAGACGCCAAAATCAGTTTAGCCGAAATTAGCCTGGATAGACACGGAGAGATAAAAATTGCTAAAATAATGGAATAAGGATTTATATCATGTGAAAAACACATGAGATTCAACAAAGGCAAAGTTTGCAAATAACAGACACTTCAAGTGCATTTTTATAGATATTTTTACTCTTTATTTGAGAAAGTAGTACAATTTTATATTTAGAATCTTTCTGATCCCTTACCGAGAGTTTCATCTTTTAACGCTTATCGAATGTTTACAAATCAATTGAAAACCGTATACATGCGTAATTGCTTCATGGAAACTCCAGGTTCCCTTACAGATAGGCTTGCCCATCAACATGTTCCACACTTATCTGCCGCCGTAGATAACAGTTGTTTCAAAAGGGAACATTGTGTATTTTGAACTAGTTATTCTTTGTTGTGCTCCCCGTTAAACTGTAAATATTAAGATAGATTACTTACATTGTTGACATCAAAAAATAAATATCTCGTAAGAAAATAGTTGGATCTAAAATGTCCATAATCTCTGTAAATATTAGGATCATGCAGTGTACCAATAATTATCTTCAACAAACGAAGTTGAAATATTGGAAGTACTGTCTGATCCCAGTGTTGCACTAACGAATGCTATTTTCACAGCTCTCTCGATGTATTTTCTGCTCATGGCCGCCTGGTGTTGGCTTATGGCTCTCTGTGTGAACATGGCACTGGGGTTCAGGTAAGGTATTATCAATATAATACGAGATTATTCAGGAGAGATCTTGCTTCTGTGTCGATACTTTTCTGCTCGATTAGTTTTATTTCTTTATATTTTCCTCCTCTACAAAAACAAAATGTTTTATTGTACCCTTACTGAGTTTATATTATAAACTAGCGAAATCCAGCAGACTTCAATCATCCTCTCCCTCTTCTCCTTCCCTCTGTTCTGTCTGTGTCTGATTCTGACTGTCTGCCTGCCTCTCTCTGTCTCTCTTTGACTATCTGTTGGTATTTTTCTGTTTCTGCCTATCTCTCTCTCTCTCTCTCTCTCTCTCTCTCTCTCTCTCTCTCTCTCTCTTTGCCTCTATCTCTCGCTGTCTCTCTGTCCCTCTGTTTCTTCCTGTGACTGTCTCTTGTCTCTATCTGTCTCCCTCTCTTTCCCTGCCTCTCTCTCTCTGTGTGTGTATCTCTGTCTCTGCCTGTTTCTCTCGGTCTCTGCCACTGTCTGCCTCTGTCTCTCTCCATATCTGTCTGTCTGGATCTGTCTCTCTTGGCCTGTCTCTCTCTCTGTCTCTATCTATCTCTATCTCTGTGTATCTCTGTCTCGTGTCTCTCTCTCTCTCCATCTGTCTCTCTGTTTATCTCTTTCTTTTTGTTTCTCTCTCTGTCTCTCTATACCTGACTCGGACTGTCTCTATCTGTATCTGCCTATGTCTGCCTGTGTCTGCCTCCGCTGTCTCTGTCTGTCTCTGTCTATTTCTCTGTCTCTATCTCTTTCCACCTCCCCGTCCTTGTCTACTATGTCCCTCTTTGTCTCTCTTTGTCTCTTTCTGTCTTTCTCTGACTCTTTCTGTTTGTCCCTCTCTTTATCTCTGTCCATCTGATTGACTCTGTCAGTCTCTTGCATCTGTCTCTGTCTACGAGAGAGAGACTCGGAGAGAGAAAAAGGGAGAGGGAAGGAGAAACAGGGAGATAGAGAGCAGGACAATGTCTGCCGGGCTTCGCTAGTAAATTTTTAAAAGAATAATATATTGCCTTTTATATAAAACCAAAAGTAAAAAGATTGGGCAAGAAATAACAGATTGTTTGGTATCGATACTTTGTTATCAACCGTCATCTTTAATAGCGTCTGAAAGCACGCCCAACCTCAGCACTATCCGACATCCTGCACTTTTACACATACTGAGTTATAATTTAGAGTTCACAGAGAAACCAAGTTTAAAGCTTTTGCATACTCCTTCCCCACTACGGTCTTCACTAATAGATGAATGAAGACTAGTGAACTAATAGATCATTGAAGACATCACTTGTATATTTGAAACTGTAGTGAAAATTGAAATATTTCTTCAGAAACGGGGCTCGTTCATCTGTGCCCAGACCGCAAGTTTAGGAAATATTAGCAATATTTAAATCCTTGCCATGTCTTAAAAATTGAAAACATTTAAGCAAAAAACTTTGAGGAAGTGATTGAATAAATAGCTAAATACACGTAGCATTAGTTCTAAATTACAAAATTAAATTTTTCTTCTATTATATTTCAATTTATTCTGCGATATGTCGTTCTCCTTCCCAATAGCTGTTCTCTGGGTACGTGAATAACCTCAAAATGGAATTTTTGACACATTGAGGTCTCTACCCATAAAATATACTGACGCCGACAGGTCACCTTAAATACCGACGTTCGTAGAATCTATGGGCGCGCGATTCATTCTGTATATCTGCTTTTATTATGCCATTTTTCCGTTTGCTGACTATTCATAGAGGTTTCTTCATCTATAATTTATCTAAACCACCGCTATATTTCGCTTGGTTCCATTTAAGTGGTATTAAATAGTATTGTGCATCCCCTCTGCAGTAACGTCTAAGGAGTGTTTTTTAAAATTATCACACCGAAGCCAATTATTGTGAATAAAAAGTAATGTTTTATTCATTATTGTAATAAGACACTAATTTAATATTATGTACATGTACATAATATTAACAGACTTAATATTAACATACATAATATTAACAGAATTCGTATGAATTTTATTAAAATAAACATGTTAAACATCTTTCTTAATTCAATTTGTTGTGTTACTTGTATTAAAAAATATTTTAAACTATTTATGTAAAAATAAATGTTGAAACTTCAAATAAGAGTACAAAATTGTTTCTTTAAAATAAAAGATCATGTTTCTATGTTGATCTGACCGTTCAAATATCTCGAAACCTTACGCACTGGGAGGAGAAAAGGCGTGCTGAGGCCACGACCTGAATGTGTCAAATGTTATGCAGCATGCTTTTGTTTAGGTTGCAGGCAGCCGCTCCTAGTAGAAGCGGCAGGAGAAACTTTCTAATATTTTCTGTCACCGCTTGGGGACTGCCCACTGCGCTCACAATCACGTGTTCCAACCGTTTTATCCAATCGTATAAATTGTACTCAAGTAAATCATCATGGTCCTACCCATCACTTGTGGAAACAAGAGTGTGTTATAATGAACCTTTCGGTAACGTTCCAGGTGAGTATAAAAATACTGAGGCTAATGATATATCGTTCAGTTGTGTTCAATTCTGGAGATCAACGTGTAGAACTATGGGGATCAGCCTTTCAGATGCATCCTTTATTTAAGACTTCTTGGCGTGGAATATCAATTAGGGGGAAATGATGATATTATTATTATTATTGTTATTATTATTATTACTTCAATGTATTTACTTAGTAATTAAGAAACTAATAAAAAAATGGTTACACTCACAAAGGTTTCGAAATATTTTATAACCGTTTTAAATCTTATGGAGAAGAAACTTCAACTTTCTTGTGTGTAATTGGTTTTTGCAGATGGCTCATCGATTGCTTCTCATAAATGGGGCACCACTCTCTTCTACTACGGCCCCGTGGGCTGCCTGATGGTCTGCAACATCGCCTGCCTCGCGATCACCTTGAGGAAGGTGCAGCGGCTCCGCAGGGGTAATTCCGTCCTGCGCCGCGAGGAGGACAGACGAAGACAGGTGCCGGGGAATCCCCCTTCCACGGGGAGCGTCACGAGGGCCGACGGAGGGCGAAGCCTAGTGGTGGATGCCAGAACGTAAGTAGTGAGAATTGACTTAGCAGTAATGTTCCTGAACGCCCTCAATTGGGGGGGGGGTGAAAAAATCATGAAATCATGAAAAAATGTTTAAAGATTCGTTAGTTATGATATGGCAAATCATACTCCGTTTTTGGAAGAGAAAATGACGTATCGGATGAAATTATAAAAATATGAAAAAAGTATTTTTGACTTTCGTAATGCCTAATCCTAAGAATAAGCATGTTTAAATTCAGATATGTGCCAAAAATAAAAAAAATTAAAACTGAGGTAGTTGAGTATCTTAAACTATATGTACTACCCGCGCAGATTTACTCTATATCCCGCAGGGGTTGCGGGGAGAGGAGGGCTCTGGCTACATCACGGCTTAAAAGGGCGTACCATCTTAACTCGCCAAAGCGTGCTAAGAAAAATGCTACGATTGTTTTGAAGGTACGAGGTGGTTGTTGCCAGAATTGTAAATTGTTACCTGCCGTTCTGAGTCGAACCTAACTATTTCAACGGGCCGTGCTATTGAGCGCTGTGGAGAACTACGGAGCTCTTATATCAAGAAAACTTGGACTAGTAATACACTTCATGACTTATGTGTAACATCTTTCGTTGCAGAATTAAGATGTACCTGAAAATGCTGCTGATGACTGGCGCAATAGAGCTCGGCTTTGAAGTCATCCTCTGGCTCACCTCGAACAATTCAAACGAAGTGGGCTTTGAATCCCGCGATTACCACTTCCCTTACCGCACTTCCGGTTACATCATCGACTTCCTCCGGGCCGTCTGCGTCACCTGGTTAGCTGCCCCGGAGTCAGGCTACGTGGGACTCATTCTGAAGCGGTGGAAGGCCGGAAAGAAATAACAAAAAGTGCAAATTCTCTAATTAAGGAAGAAAAGGTGAAAAGTGGGAGAAAATGCTTTGAAACCGT
>BOPP01000212.1:202683-236062 GCA_017312745.1 Gryllus bimaculatus
ACAGCAACTGCCAGACAACAAACCTATTCGACAATCTCTCTCGTAGTGACTGTACATATTGTGCAAATGATTTATTTCTGAGTTGTTTCAATAGTTCCTTCAGATGTCTGAAGGCTCTATTGAAGTTTGTTCTGTCTTCAGAGTGCCTGGTTGTCATCCAAATACGTCGAAGTCGCCGTTTCTCTCTGATGTTTTCTCTTATGCTTATTAAAATTGTTGATTGCTTACTTTAAAAAATTTGAGACGTGCAGTCCCAAGCGGCATGTTGAATGGAGTTAGTCAGGTATTCTGTGGCTTCTTCAATATCTTCCGGGTTATGCAGCGGCACATTTGCTAGTAATCTACTATCCATAATTTCACGAAATTTGTCCCAGTCTGTGAATTTGTTGTAGAGTCTTGGCGGTGGAGGATTTTGTGACACTTCGGAGCTGATGGTCAGTATTACAGGATAATGATCTGACGACATATCATGATTTGGTTCTATACGGATTTTATCGACTGAAATACCTCTAATAATGTAGAAGTCTAGAAGGTCCGGTATTTTGTTTCTGTCAGTAGGCCAATATGTAGGTTCTCCAGTGGACACTGCTATAAGATTATTTCTAAGAACACAGTTGTAAAGGCGTCTTCCTTTTGGTGTATTTAGTCTTGACCCCCAGTACACATGTTTTGCATTGTAGTCGCCACCCACAATGAATCTTGTTCCGATATTGTTGAAGAATGTTTCGAACATTGCCTCTGAAATGTTATGCTTAGGTGGACAATACACTGCAGTTATGTTGATTGGGCCACATAGATCTTGAAGTTGGACAGAGGTTGTCTAAAGGTATTCAAAGTTGTATTCTTTTAGTTCATGATGTTTGATTTTGTTCCGTATAATAATGACAGTTCCTTCATGAGCGGTACCATCTGGATGTTGTGTGTTGTAGGTCACGTAGCCAGGGATTGAGAAATACGATTTCTTGGTGAAATGGGTTTCGCTAATTAACATAATGTCAATTTTATAATTCTGAAGGAATAAAATTAATTCTTGTTTGTGCTGTAAGAGGCCATTTGCATTCCATGTTGCTATCTTATAATGCCACGATAGTTTGAACAAATTCAATTTAATTTTGAAATAAGAATCGTGAGTAGATTTAGTTATCTGTTCTGCTTGCTGTTTAAGTATTTTTTCAAATCTTGAAAATGATTCATGTATTACATTTCCGATGTCTACTTATTGATTGGTTAAAGCTTGGGTATACGATCGAACATTTTTTATCTGGGTGTCAGTATTATGCAAGTGATCCGACGGGCATTCTGAGAATGAGTTTAGCCCTGGAAATTCTTCCATAGCTGGTTTGTATTGTTCTTGCGTAGTGTTTTTTTCCTCGTAGTTTTTTTGTCGATCACTTGTTGGGTACGTTCTTTTGATAAGTTCTTTGTAAACTTTGCAGCCCTTGTAGTTTGCTGGATGTCCCTTACCGCAAAGTGCTCATGTTGGTTTTGTTTGTTTATCTTTCTTACACATTTCAGTAGGGTGTGCTTCTCCGCATTTCACACATCTAGGACTTCGTTTGCAGTACGCACGACTATGATTGTACTCGTTGGCTCTATAGCATGCCTATTTCTTTCTTTTATCGGTGGTTGCGAAATTGACTTTGGGCGTGGCATTAATGTAGTATATTTGTAGATATCTGCGTTATTCCGGTCGTGGTTCTAGGTGAGCGTAAAAAAGGCATGTTGGGTCTTTTGTCAATCATTGACGAATGTTGTGAATGTTCTTGGAGACTGATTGGGGCGACCTAGTTGCCTCCAATGTTCACTAGTAATACTCTCTGCTTCGACAGATGGGTTTTCGTGCGTAAGGACAACACGAAATGCTCTTTTTTTAGTTGGTACGTGGGTACATCGCCTTTTTTTTCATTTAGGAATTTTATAACTGCTCTGTAGCTTTCTATTGTCTCTGGGTTGACTTTTAGTTCATTGTTGTACATTTTATGTGTAAATTTATTTTGCTCGATAGCTTCACGTAATGACTGTGTGAACGAGGGCACTTTTATAACATTAGAAATAAATATAGGCGGAGATTTTGTTGGAGCTGTATCTTCATTCATATCGTTTGCGTGTGGTGTCTTCCGTGTTGTTGAAGTTGTTTGCAGTGCTTTGCAATGCTTCGAACCTGCTGCTTATTTTTATTTCACTCGTATTTGGCGCTTGCTGTGGGGTTACTATACCACCTCTGTCACGTCGTTTACGCTTAGCAGTGCGAAAAAGTTGCCATTCAGCTACGAAACTTGAATTGCACTGTACCTGATTTGTTGATGTCGATGGAATTACGCTGTTCTCCGAGGAACGTCGATGAGCTGTAACATTTCGGTGTCTTCTGCTTGCGATAACTGAGTATTGTAAAGTTGCGTTCGATTTGTTCATTAGCGTTGAACCTTAAACTGTGCTCTTGGAGGTCTTGTTGCAGTTGATTAATTTGGCACTGATATTGATCGATTAGCAGTTGTTCTGTTGCGGGTGTATTCAGCCAGCTGTATTTCACGCGCTGGTGTTGAATGTAGTTCTCTTCGCCATCCTGGTGACCGTAACCGAGGCCGGGGCCGTAGTCGCTGCCCTGATCGAAAGCGGGACTTTCACTGCACACGCTGCGACAACACTATCACCGTTTATAGTAACTGATTCACTTGGGGAGAACGGGTCTCGCTGGTAACGCGCGGAGCGGAGCAGCAGGCACGACCGACCTCCACCGCGGCCGGCTTGGAACTCAGAATGTATTAACTGGAGAAGTACAATAACTCGTTAATTCCGTTACTCACCTTTGACTCTTAGCATAAAAACAAACTTGGAAATGTGGCTTAGGGCATGAACTGATGTCACTGCAGGGGGTCACTGCTCACGGGAGGCACTAGATCGCGTCCCGACTTTAGCAGAATTTTCGACATAATCTACATAGCTAGATGGAGTTGTGTCGCTGTCTGGAGAAGAATTCTAGAGGCCGGCGGCTCTGATGGGTAGTTTTCCGTGGCTTCTGTGATCAACACCAGGCAAATGTCGGAGCAGTATTGTAACAAACGGGCCACGGACCGTGTGCGATCTTTCCTATCTCTTCCTTCTTCTATCCTCTCCCCTTACCTACACACTTACACTAACATGCACTACTCTACCGCACATAGCGGGAGACGCTCGGAAGCTTAGAGCTTGTCCCTGCTGGGGCGGTGCCCCACTGGTGGGAGAGACCTGGTTGGGGGAAAACCCAGCTAGTCGACGGTATGTCGACGCCGGATCTCGCCATCCCCAGAAGCAGAACATGCACTACACTTTCGGGACTAATAACCTTTGCAGTTGACGCGACCTCAATCACTAACAATCAGTTCATAACAATATATCACAAACATTATGCCCATGAACATATGGTGAGACATGTTATATAAGGCGTTGCAGATATGGCGTTTGTGCCTGAATTTTAGACAACTCAAAATGAAACCTCCTTATGGAAATATGACCACCTGACAAATTACATAATAAAACATGTCTGGGTAGCATAATGGGTAGAGCTTGTGGGCAAAAGATACACATTGCACGTACGGGACTAATGACCTTAGCAGTTGATGCGCCCGGAGTCACTAATCAATCACTCTGAAAAACAAGGTATTACAATTTTGGCGACGAATTGAGTTTGGATGAATCCCTGCTGCAAGAGGCATGTGAGAGGGGAGGATGCAATCTAATCCATCTTATATTTTTGTGTTTGTTGAACTTTGAGTCGATAAAAGTCATCAAGTTAAAATGTGCTATTTGTGGGGTTGCTTCAGGGAAGGGGGGGAGCTCTTGAGTATCAAATCCGACTTCAGCCAATGACCTTCATACACCAGTTTGCGTCACAATATTTGCGGGAATTGTTAAGTGCCGCCCGTTACCAAAATTATTACCTCGTTACAAGACATTTAAACATTTTTTTGAATCATTACTTTTAAATATTGCTTCTTGAACACCATCGTGTTATTTTTGTTTGTTTACCGTTGACAATTGTCTCTTTGTACCACTTTCCAAATGTTTCTCAACACTTCTCGCTCTCCTTGCTACATGGCGGCCAGCGTCTAGTCTGGCTTTTCAAACGAGTTCTTGAATGGAGAAGGTGAAATGCCTATTCGCACACAGGAAAGACTGAAAAATGTGAATGGTGATGCAACAGTGGATGTCTGCACTGTTTGACGATGCTTTCGTGGCTGCACCGAAGCTAAGCGGCAAACACCCGTTGGTTGGCAAGTGTTCGTGTTCGTACTGAGGTCACGTGGTTCCTGACGCAAACTGGTGTTGCGCAGAACCAGCAAAAATCGGAGGAACTCACTCATGTATTTCCACCATTGGTTTGCTTAGTAGTAGGTTAGCATTCTACATCCCAGAGAATATGGAGTAATACATCAACGTCAAAATGATTCATTTTAAAATTTTGTATTTTAATAAATGTAAACACTAATAAATGAGGCGTTCAGAAGTCAATCTAACACCAACTTTAAAAATTGTGTATAATTACATTGTTATGTTCCAAAAGTAACTATATGTTGTGGCCAAGACGACGAACTCCACGTTTAAAATGGTTGCTGCTGGAATGCGCTAACTGCTCTGGCAAATTAACATTTTATCAGTTGCTTCTATGGCCAGTGTGATTAACTCCTTGGCTTCATGACAGTCGTGTTTAACACAACTGATTTGAACTGAAGTGAACTCTTTCGTGTTTTCCAACTTTACAATGATTGGGTATGTGATATTTCTTATGTTTGCTTTCCCATTTAAATGAAAAAGTGTCAATAATACCAAACATAAAGCGGTGAAAACCTCAAAATAAAAATTGTTTTCTTTCGTATAAAATGTCACCAAAATCAGAGAGGTAACACTGAAACTATTTATTTGAAGTTGATTGTACTAGAACACAGATACCTTCACAATTATTAAGATTTTTCCTGTATTGAAAATACAGCAAATGCCAGTCGCCGTATATTTTTCCTAAAGGATTGGTATAATATTATGCTGTACTACAGCAAAACAAAGAAGTCCTCTCAGAAATGAACCGCGAAGATTTCCATTCGTCAGAGATTGAGAAGGCTGAACCATTTTGTTTCAAATATAAAACTACTTTCATATCAAAAATGACGTTTAAAAAAAATAATATCTAAAAGAAAATAGAAACAGACGTCCTTTAGAAAGTAGCTAATGTCCCACCAGATCTTCTTTATAGCACATCAAGATCGATCTCCATGGCAAAAAAGGACGTAATATGTTCGTGTAGTTATACTTTCTATTCATGACCATTATTATAAAAACATGAAGACTGCAAGAGGAATCCTTCAGAACAACCTGCAAATGGTGACGACTGCATCAGTTACGTAGAATAGAAGCAATGATCACATTTTTATTTGTTTTTCAGGCAATTTTTATTTTAAGTAATGTTTACTTATATACAATAATACTTGTAACGTTTTCTAGTAAAAATGTTTTATTCTGGACGAATTTGTTTAATAAAATAATTTCGTTTAGAAACCACTCAGAATATTATGTCAATACAATTCAGAACTCGTCTACAACTTGTAGTTTGCAATGTGACTAACTCCATATAAAGTGTATGGTTAAGAGAGACATTGAGTTTTTTAAATATCTTTATAAAACGCTGAAAACAAACTCTTAATGGTAAAAACTGAGTTAATTCGAAATATACTGAAGAAATTATAGACTTTTTTATGTATATAAACCTTTAACTTTTCGTTCTGAAAATTTCGTTTGATGGAGTAACTCGGCTTGACTTTCGTCTCAAATGCAAACAAGTAAATTATCCTTTAGTTTTGCAAGTACAAACCACCGACATAAAACTTCATACATGTGCTACTACTGATTAGAGGATTACTCTGCAAGGAGTGTGGGAAAAAAAGAAAAGTATTTAGCCTTAAAATGTTAAATTTTGTAATGTTGCTATGAATACAAACCGCAGCATACCTCAGTGTGTTATGCATGTCTATTGTTTCCAACTCAAACATGGATCGATCTACACTCTCAAAAACCACTCCGAGATTAATACATTTTTAGACTTTCAATTACATTTTTGGAGGCTTTGTTCTTCTTTTTCCCCACTACGTAACATGAATGATCAGGAATATGTATAGAAAATCTAAATCTGTGAAAAATTAAATTGCCCATTTAGCATTTTTTGTAATTTACAAATAAGTGGGTTTTTTGTTTGTTGGTAATATTTGTCTGTTTGTCAGTTAATGCTTAGAAATTTTATAAGTAGTGTGCAGTTCTCAGTGACGATGGTCCTCGTACGCGTGTAATATATGTTCTGTAAAATTAAGCTCTATTTTTATATTTAAAACATTGATTCAGAAGGTGCTGAATCTTGTCAAACGAGTAATAAATAAATTAACTCTTACCAAGATTGCATACATGAATTTGTGTGTTTTAAACAATAAAAAGTAAAAAAGGGACATTTTATTACTTTATTAGAACAAGTATTTACGATACAGCAGAATTTTATCTATAAAATCTACGTAGATCAACATTATTTATTTAGAACTTGATGTGATTTGAATAGATATTCAAATGAATATCAATTGATGCGCAGTTAAATAGCAGAATAAATAATATCTGAAAAATGAGAATTAATATTAATGCATATAATTGCAATGGTTATAATTGAATTTCAAGTAATTTCACGAAAGGTATACACATTTCATCAAATTACTTTAAATCCAAAACATAGTGCAAACTCATATTGGAATTTCCCCTTTTCTTTTGCCAATTTATTTATTTTAACCAGTACGAAATGGATGAGAAGGGGGTAAAGTAAATTGGATAATACACCTTCTCGGAAACATTAAGCTTCATTTGAATCATTGATTCTGAGCTTAATTCTCACTTAGCGTATTTATTTATTAGGTTTGATAAAGTTTTAACGATATGTTAACTCCTCCAATTCCCAGCGCACTTAAGTGTTTTACTATACACACAAAATGCCTCAACCAAGACGGTGTGCCACAAAAAGTTTATCGCATTTTCTATCCATTTTTTCTTATCGCTTCATCCTACTGGCCAATCATAATACGTTATTTCAGAGTAACTTCCTCAGAAATTTTACCGAATTCAGTATTATGTTTTTTCTTCCCTTTCTGTGACATGTAAACTTGAATTGCAAAGGACACCTCATAAGGGTTATTCACCAATATTTAGTGAAGTCGGGAAATGTTAAAACCATTAGTTTGCATCAGCTTCATTAATTTTGACAGTTAATGGGTTATTTTACGAAACATATATAAAGTGTTAATGTGCATTTTTGGTCGTAATTTTGTTACGTATGTTCGGGGTATTACGTGGGTTGATCTAATTACTCACACGAGCTCTCCATGTCTATTACACACAGTTAAATTTCTGCAAACTTTTCCGTGCCTTTCAGTGTATGACTTAGAGC
Organism: Gryllus bimaculatus; assembly: GCA_017312745.1. Taxonomy (NCBI): domain Eukaryota; kingdom Metazoa; phylum Arthropoda; class Insecta; order Orthoptera; family Gryllidae; genus Gryllus; species Gryllus bimaculatus. The sequence continues at coordinate 210,128 of BOPP01000212.1, forward strand.
TACGTAACAAAACGTGTCGAATAATAATACATGTAATGCAGTTTGATGGTTTTTGCATTTACTGACTTCCCTGAATGAGATAGGATTACTCTCTGAGATCTCCTTGACAACTCGAAATGAAGCAACTAAACCAGTTCATATAGCTTATTATAAATTATTTTTTTAACACGCCTTGCGCTAAACGTGGTTTGTCACCCTTGTTTTCCGTGTGCGAAACACCTAACTTTTTTCACTCTGTGCGAAATATCTGTGACGATGACGCAATTGTCTTTCGTCTTGGTGACTTCTTTGCTTATTTACAAACAATAGTGTTATGACAATTAAATCCATTTACTTTTGTACAAGGAAGTTATTTCTAGTTACTTATTATTTAATTTATATTCCTTTATTTGACGCATTGCATTTCGCTCATGGCGTGTTAAAAATAGCATACGCAACACGGGTGCGCGGTGATTCATGCACTCTTCGCTGCGCTCGGACGACAAACTCGACTCGTGCGTGAATCACCTGTTTCGCGCCTTAGTTACGTAAACTACCATATTACCTGTTATTAACCCCACTACCTTGAATGACACTTTTTCTTACTTAAATTCAAACACGTCTGGTAGTTTTCTTCACTGCCTCTGTCAGGTTATCATCTTCTTTGGCTCTTTCAGTTTCCAGAGGAATATCAAGATTCTTCCTCTTTCTCTCAGTCCTACAAAACATCAGAATTTTATCTAGTAATGCAAAAACAAAACATACTTTCCTGTATTATTGGTAAAATTAAATAATAATAGAATATCCTAGTAACATACCAGCCATTACTTGAAAATACATTTACTAAACAACGCGAAAAGGAGTCCAAAAATTAAAATTTTTATCATGCATTGAAAATTCAAAGTTAAAATGAAAATTTATTCCTACGACACAATTTGATGTATTATGCTTCATACTTCCAAAACTAAAAAACAAATATTAACAATATAATCAATGAAATATTCTATCTCCGTATCCAGTTAGAATTCAACCTCTGTTAGACTAGAAAATAATTCTACTAGCCGGCAGCTCTTATCGATAGTTTACTGTGGTTCCGCGATCGATATTAAAAGACTGCCAGATCACTACCTTAACAAATGAGTCATGAACCGCGCGTGATTTTTCCTTCCTCTTCCTCGTCCTATCCTCGCCCCCTTCTCATACACACACACACACACACACACACACACACACACACATACACACTTACATGCAGTACCTTACCACAGGGTCCAAGTCAGGAGCTTAGAGCTTGTCCCGAATGGGGCGGTGCCGTGCTGATGGAAGGGGGAAACTCACAAGCCGGGGTGTCGGCAGAGGATATCACTATCCAGCCAAGTAAGTTAACAGCCACCCCCGGTGACAAAAATACACTTACACGAAAACGACCATTCAGTTGACGCGCCCGGACACCCGAAATACTAAATCGATAGAGCAGTCGGGAACTTAGAGCTTATCCCCGCTGCAGCGATGTCCCACGGTTGGAGCCCACCTGTCCACGATGTCCCACCTGGAGCGGAAAACGCACCCAAGCCAACGTTTCGGTCGGCCCCGAATTTCTTGTGGAAGAGGAACACCGCCACCTCCCGCGATCCACCACAACATCCACCGCTCGTGTGCGCCCAACGGTCATCGCAAACACAGAACTAGTGGTGCTGAAACTACACGTACTTTCTCGCCCGCACTTTCACGTAAAATTACGCCTAAAGTACTGAATTTTTCGAAAAGTTGCATGTGACCTTATTTTGACCCAAAACCTATCTTTGAGAAATATATTTAATATAGATAAAAATATGTTTTTCTCTGAAATGTCAGTTGTGTAGGAACACTCTTAGAATTTTTCCAATGTTCGATAAATCAAATCTTTCAACGAAAATGACGCACCATTCTCTTAAATGTCCTCCACATTTTCAAACATTTCTGTTTTAATCAATAACTTTGGAGCCATTCTTCTAAAAATATCCCAGGAGTGTCGTGTATTAAAATTGTTATATAAAAATATCGGTTTCAAATTCAAGATCGCGACATCAGTCAGATCGATAAGGGAATATAAATTTTGGAGAAAATCGGCTGAACTAGCGTTGTTTACAGACGGATGGACAGACAGTCTTTCAATTTTTCGGTGTCAAGGACCCACAAAACATGCATTCTGGCTACACCACGTGCAAATAGGATTTTTCTAATTTTAGCAACTGATATCTTTGAGACCAGGGCTCAGTAATAAGAGTTTTTCTCCCGCAGCACTACATAACTGTACATACCTGTCCAGCGCCAGCGGTGGCTAAGGGTGAGCCGAGGGGTGCTGAAGGACGGCCGAGGGATGCCGAGGGGGGCTGAAGGAGCGGGGGACTCGAAGGGGGCTGAGGGGAGCCAAGGAAGGCCAAGAGGGCGAAGGTGGCCGAAGGTGTGCCGGGGAGGGGGTCCGGAGGGGGCGAGCGGGGTCAGGGGGCCGGGAAGGCGGGGAAGCCAAGGGGGCCGGAGGGGCCGGCGACGACGGGCCGAGGGGAGCCGAGGAGGGTCGAGAGGGGTCGAGGAGGGTGTCCGAGGAAGTGGTGTCGAGGAGGGCCGAGGACGGGGTCGGCATTGAGGAGGGGTCGACAGGGGCGGAGGGGCCGAGGGGTGGCGTGGAGTGTACCTGTCAGCGTCTCGTTCCCGGTCTGTGCGTATGGAGCGCTTGCCTTGCGGTTGCAGCGCAGTACGGCCAGGCTGCTCACTCTCCACGCGGCCGCGTCCAGTCACGCGCTCTTTCTGCGCCTGCGCATGCGCAATACGGCCCGCTCGCCCACGCACCCGGATCTCGCCGCACACCAACAGCCATTGCACTACGCTTACGGGAATTTCGACCGGACATACTAAATAACCAACAATCAAAAACTAATCATCATCCCCCTCTCGCGTGCCAATGCCTTCTTTCGTAAACGGGAGAACGGTAATTGTGATTGCAGAAATACGACGAAAAACTTTTAGCTTTTCAATTTTTTTGGCCGTTCAAAGGGTTTAATAATAATGAGACATGTCTAGGTTTTTTACTCTATCCGAGAAAAAATACGACGTTTGGAGTCCGTTTTGAGCAATTTTTGAAAATGTTTTTGAGGCTTGTGTAGTATTCCCAAATATAAAAATGTGTGTTTTAAATTCGCAGGGCTTGCGTTCGATCAAATTGATCCGAAAACAAAAACAATTTTGAAGGAAATCGCCTGAATGGCTTAGGCATTAGTTTGGCCACACGGGTAGCCACGGGGGCACACGTACCCTCAAAATGTGAGTTCTGACTTCACAATATTTTACAGGAAGTAATTTACTTCATTTACGATCAAAATGTATCTTCCTTTTCAAAAGAAGGGATCCACAATGTCATTTTTGTGTCTAAAAACACCCCAAAATCCCCAATCCTTTTCAAACTGGCAGCCTGCATACAGTCTTTTATATTTCAAGTTTTCTCAAGCATCTGAAAACAATATATTACTTCTGAATGCATTAACTGACTGCAATACGCCTTCGCCGTTTTTCGGAAAAAAAATCTGGAATTCACAAATATATTAGGAGCAAACAAAACTCTACAGAAAGCAGCAGCAGTATTCAACAAATCCAATGCTACTACAGATGAGGTTAATGTGGCGGTAGAGAAGGAATAGCAGATCTCCATTTTGAGACACACAAAGTAATTAATTGTGGTGCGTTATGAAATTTTTAGAGAATTTCTAACAAAGGCTTAGTCAACCTCGCTTTGCCACTCTGGACAGTAAGGAAAAGAGGAAAGAGTATGAGAACATGGAGAAAGTAAAATGAATGTTTTTCACTTGCCTCGCGTTGTTTCATTTCGTAGTAGTCCTGCTCCTCTCGCAGCTTCAGTTGCCTCCTCCTCAGTTCCTCTTGCAATTCTCTCTGCTCCCTAAGAATTTCCTCCTCATCATCCTCGTCCAGTTGCTCTTGCATCTGTTCCTGCTCCTGCTTTCCTGTGTATTGTTGCTGTGTATTGATCTGTCGCTTCTGCTCTTCATCTTGTTCCTGCACCATCTGTCGTTTGAACATCTGTTCATTTTGTTGTCGTCGTCCAACCACACGTTCATTGTTAGGGGTCACCTGTCGTTCGTTCTGCATCTGTTCATCATACTCCTGCTGTCGTCGCAGCTTTCGTTCATCATTCGGAGCCATCTGTCGCTCATTCTGCATTTGATCATTGTGCTGCTGTCGTTGCAGCATGCGTTCATCATATGGGGCCATCTGTCGCTCGTCCTGCATTTGATCATTGCGCTGCTGTCGTTGCAGCATGCGTTCATCATATGGGGTCATCTGTCGTTCATTCTGCATTTGATCATTGTGCTGCTGTCGTTGCAGCATGCGTTCATCATATGGGGTCATCTGTCGCTCGTCCTGCATTTGATCATTGCGCTGCTGTCGTTGCAGCATACGTTCATCATATGGGGTCATCAGTCGCTCGTCCTGCATCTGTTCGTACTGCTGCTGCTGTTGTCGCTTCTGCTTCTGCCTCTGCTGCTGCCGCTGTGCGCGGGCGCGGCGCGGGGCGGGGGCGGCCGACCGCTCTCGGGCACGTGCCGGCTGCACCACACAAACATCTGTCCCACACTTACTTCCCGGCGCCTCCTCCCACTCCACCACCCACACTCACCCTCCTCCGACACACTCAGGCGCGGCGACACACGGAAATGTGCAGGATGACGCAAAACAAATGACACCAACTTCTAGCGCATGAAAGGGGTCCAAGATGATCACTTTTTTGTCAATGAACTTGTCATGGGAAATTTCATACAATGAAGTTACACACGTAACCATTACCTCTAGCTGCTAAGCAAATTATCGTGCACTGGTGTTTGGCAGGTACAGTTTCTTACAAAGTTCAATTTTATGTGCCGACCAAACACCGGTGCAAGGATAGTTGTCTACCATGAGTAAATTGTGCATGTATAACTTCATTACACGAAATTTCACAACACGAATTTTGCACCACCAGGTGCAAAATGTGATCTTGGACCCCCCAAAGAGCCCTAGAAGTTTGTAACATCTATTCTTATACTCTATAGCCATAAAAGGGAATAACAGTATATCAAATCTCAAGACAGTTACCTCTACTTCTGTGATGGCTGTGAAGTTTGTACTACTGCTGAAGGATTCTTGCCCAGAGTAATCGGGAAGAACATTTCTCAGTGCTTAACGCAGTTACTCATCTGACATTGCAAGATGAGACCTCTAAACAACTCTTCCAATTGAATTACTTAGCTGGAGCCATCGAGTAGGGAAGAATGTGACTGGTCCACGAAACATTGAACTACTATTGTAACAATAAGGTAGCACATCAAAATGTATATCAGCGAGTGTATAACCGTTATGTTACCACAACGGTTTCCTATATTAGTAAGATATCGGACTTCACTTCCCAATCGCTGCCAATTCAGTGTGTCGCGATCACAACAAATTTGCAAACAGTTTTCACTCCGTCCTCTCATTTTCTTATTCATTTATCTTCTATCATACACATCTTTCACATTCTACCATCGTTCATTTCGAACACTCGTCGCCAATCACCCATTCATTCAATCATCACCACCAGGAAAAGGGGTGTATGTTCATGTATCACGTGCTCCCTTTGCGTGTGCAAGAGGCGATGGCAGAGATGAGGTCTGATTTCATCGAGCCGCAGTCTTTAATGCCCTATCTATGAAGGCTATGCACAATGGCCTTGAGACAACGCAATGAAACGACAAAGGAGCTTCGTAATTGCTCTGTGTGGAAGGGAAAATTAAAAATAATTCCTCTCTCTCTCATGTATTTACTATTAGTTTACTAATACACGAGTCGGTTAATCAAATACAGTATTAATCTTACAACTACAGTTAAGGGTTTATAATTGATTTATAATTTGATTCTCTCGAGCTCTGTGTAAAATTTTACCGACTATTTGGCAATATTCTGGCAGTTACAGACAATATTATGAAAAGAAACAATTGATCTGGTTATTAAGATTGTTTGAAAATGGTTGTCACAATATAATTCTATATGTTTGTTGTTCAGTACCTTATTTTAAATTATGGGCAACCACAATGATGATTGTGGTTGTTCATAATTTAAAATAAGGGACTGAACAACAAATAAATATAATTGATCTGACCGGAGAAACAGCACCGCAGCAGATAATAGGGGTTTATTAACTTGATGTTCACAGATTGACTCACGTTTTCAAGTCGTCATTGTTTGCTATATACGAATTTAATCACTGTAAAGAATAACTATCGCCCTATACTTTCCTCGTGTCGACTTCTTTTGTGGAATTCAACCTTTTCGAACTTTTCCTTTCGATTGACTGTGTCCGGGCATGTCAGCTTTTGTGATTGTTCCCATTAGTGCAGTGAAAGTTTTAGAGAGATGTCGGTTCTTCCCTTCTGAAAAGATATATCCGACGCCGAACTACACGTCGGATCACCGGAGGTTTTCCCTTACAGGTATCTCCCCCAGCCGGGGCAATCTCTAACCTCCTGCATTTGTGACGCTTCTTCCCCGACATTCGCCTTCTATTCATGGAAGAAACATAGGAAAGCTATCGGTTAGAATACTTGGCCGCTAGAATTCTCATTAAGTCGACCTATGTACTACTTGGTTATTTAAGGTCGCATCAACATCTAGGTCATTAGGGACCACTATTGGATTAATCGTTATGGTAACAGTGAAGATGACAAGATATGGTGATGATAGGAGTGAAAGAACAAATACAACCATGTCCGAGGCGGGACTCGAATCCACGATCCTTCGGTCCGAGATCGCTTCGGCACTGCTGCCTTGACGATCTTGGCCATCCAGATCGGCTATATATTCTTACTGTATAATTGGGTCGAAAATCCTCCACCGCCGATACTCAAACCCTAGGACCCGCCGGCCAGAGACGCTGCGAGGCAAGAGCAATTCTGGCTATGAGCTAACTCATTCGGTCTTCTCATTTCACTCCTTACCACAATAATCTACATCAAATTTCCGAAAATTCGTTACATGTACCGTTTACGTGTAATTGGTAGTTGACATTTAACGAATGTTTTCCCAACTTATTCTTAATTTCACTTTGCCTTCATATTAGAGCGTATCAAAAACCTTTTCTGTAGTCACAAATGCAAAACTGTCGATGATTACGTGACACAATTCGGGACTACATGACACAAAACTGAGTGAACAACCATATCTAAATATCACATCTACAATCAGCCAGACCAATTATTCTCCTTTTGGGTCCATATTTATGCTTTTCCTCATTTTACGCCCAGCAAACGCAAAGTGAACACGTAATACGTCGAATAATTGTTTTTGGTCAAAATTCCGAGCGCGCGCTCTCCGCTGTCTCCGCAGCAGTAGTCAGCCCTGCGAGCAGCGGTCAAGTGCCGCCAACCTCGCTTCACTTCGCTCGGTCACTCCAGGCAGGGCGGCGCAGAGCGACTACCAAATAAAAGATTAGAGGCAGAAAACATCACGTGTCAACCATGTGTGGGTGAGGTTGTGGAGGAACAAACAAATTCTGACCTAAAGGAACTCGAGTTCTCTATTCCCTTACTTCAAGTTCTCTATTCTCTTCCATCGAATATTGAATAATTTACATAACAATATCTCTATCCTGCAGACAAAGAGCACTAGGTCCTTTATTTGCTAATAAAATGCTCAACATTTGTTCAAATTGTATTGCTTGTCTGGGGGACTTCTTCGGTTTGAAGGGAAACATCGCGAAATATCCCTGTTCTTTTTTTTCATATTTAGTAACATTTGGTCTGAAATTAATTCCTAAAGAACTACCTAATAAAGAAATGTTTTATCGTCTGCTAGCAGATTCTATGTTTAGTTTTGATCCTAATGAAGTTCTAGTGCTCTATGTAAAACAGAAAAAAAGTTGTGTTATCACCATCCTATCTAATCCTATCTATCCGTTACCGCTGCAAATGGCACTAACCTGCTGCCTAGCGCCTCTTCGACAAGACAAGAGCTCACGACCACAGTTACAACTCGGCAAAAAGTGACATAGTGCATTCCAGTGAAGTGCACACCATACTAAAAAACATTATTAGAGCTAAGATATCTAATATACAAATGAATACTTATAAATTATATTACCGATATAGAGTAATTCTTTAAAAAAACACAAGTTGAAATTTTAATAATCCCAAAGGCAAAACCAAACGCTATTTAACAAATTTAAACGTTTTAAAACCATACTTCACTTTTCTATGTACGTGTTTGATGTAGGATAAAAATAATTTCGTATTTAAGGAAATCATAATTGATTGTCTTTGTCTGATTATGACACCTCTTATCTGGATTGCCAACAATGTAAAAGGGAGGACACTCGATAAGCCAAAAAAACCCATTTATGTTTACAAGTATTTAATGTATACTAACATCAGCTCTATTTTTTTCTTCTCTCCATTTACGATTCAAGTAAAAAGACTCGTTCACAAAATGCAGATGAAGGTGGATGAAATACTGATATGAGCTTGTCGTGTCGCAGTATGTTTGCAAAATAATGAAAGTGATAAAAACCTTACATTTTAAAAACCTTATTAGAGTTGAGATATCCAATACACAAATTAATACTTATATTACCGATACAGAGTAGGTCTCTTTTTCGATTCTAGACGCTAGGCAGAAACACTATCATGTATGCGTTCAGAAAAAGAATATTCATGTTTTATATTCTAAATTAATCAATAAACGACACAACGTAGCAAATGGTAGACATGTGAGAATGTTAAAAATGTACTAAAAGGAGGACAAAGAAAACACCAAAAAAGGGTAATAACGTCAATGGGGGACTGTCCTCTAAACGGAGGACGGTTGGCAACCCTACCTTTAATCTTCAACACAGAGTTGAATAATAGTTGTTTATTCTAGAGTGCTTCGCGTCGAATCGAAAGGCAGACCTGTGCGTGCTCGGAGTGCGTGCGGTCGCAGTCAGCGCTGTAGTCCAGGGGCTGCGCGGTGCGCACGTCGGGCGCCGACACGCATCTGCTGGCAGCGCGGAGAACGCTCGTGGATTTATTTCGTCAAAACAACATCAAAAAACTGTATGTGAAGTATGGGGGAGAAGATCATCTGCGCACTTTTCTTGAGTTTCAGAATCCTTTCCCGTCATTTTAACTATAAATAGATGAAAGATGAATAAAATGTTCACAGAAATAAATAAAAATAAATTTTAAAAATCGCAAGATTTGAAAAAACAGACATTTTTGTTTCCGAGTTATAGAAAACGTATTTGTATCGATAAACGAATTGCAAGTATGATTTTTCTGCATTGCTAACCAAATAGTAACTCGCCCTTACCTCTACTTTTACCATTACAAGCAAAAGGAGAGTTCAACAAAACGTGCGCATAGTGAAGCTACATTTACGTACAGAAACAAAACGAGGGTCATCTCGGCACTTGCTCAATGGATCAGAGAAACTGGACAAAATCTGATCGAGATGGGTTCTCAACTGATGACGAGATAGCTCTTCAACTGTTTTTTTACAACGGTTATTTTGAAATTTATTTTTTAGATAATCCTAGTAAAGTCAGTTCTTCAAAGGAGAGCGTAGGGTGCTAAAAGTCGAATTTTTAGCAAAAGTGAGACAATTCGCTAGTGTCCACATCATTGTGCTGAGAGTTAGCTAGACGAAAGCGAGAGAATACTACGTGTGACCGCATCAGCACTTCTGCCCTTAAACGTACCATTAAGTGATTTGCTACACTTATGAATGTTTGCGGTGTTTCCAACTCTCCTACCAAGTAAAAAAAGCACAGTGTCATATACAACTCGGAATCATAAATTACTATTCTATAACTAAAAAAGGCGGATTCTGTGTGTTGCCTCAATTACATCAGCAATACATATCCAACAGCTTGAGTTGTTCATCTGAAGAGGTTTTGATAAAATATTTATTTATAAGTTATATTATAATGAGATCGTGGGAATTTTTCATTCAGACAAAGCATCGAAAAAAATTGATGTTAATATACATTTTACTTACATATACGTTTCTACAAAAACATCGACATAGATGCCGGGTCCCTAGTTGGAAAACACAGTTGGGTGTAATGGTTAATAATGTAAAATGACATCTACATTTTAATTGTAATTGTTATAACGATTAAACGACAACCTTAAAGGCGAATAAACGACGTGTAACACTTAATGCTTTTTGTTAGAATTATTCTAGTGATTCAAAATAAACATTCCACACTTTCACGGGTTAAGAATTGTCATTAGTCTCGATCTGCAGTAAGGGTTGTTGGTACAGTAAATTTTAGTCATTAGGGGGGGGGAACTTAGGGCATTTTAATAGCATTCTATGAGCATTTGATGATAATTTTTGTCCATGCCATGGTCATGAAAATCTGCCCCCTTGATGTTCTACATCATCGGCGTTGCATCTCCCTAGTACGGACCTGTTGGCCGCGCGCAGCATCTGCTCCTGGTGCAGCATCTCCATGGCCATGAGAGTCTGCTGCTGCAGGTGCGCTATGTACTCCTGCTGCGCGCTGTACCGCTGCGCTTGCTGCTGCGCCATCAAGTGGTGCGCCATTTGCTGCACGCGCAGCTCCACCAGCGCGTCCAGCTGCTCTTGCGACACGTAGGTCTGCGCACGCACGGCACAAACCACCCGCCATCCCTCACGAGCTAGACTTTGCCTAAACACTGTTACAATGCAAACGTTGGCACAAGCATAACGCACTGACGTAATCAAACATAAGTGAGATACTGATGTATTCCCAATGTCTGACAGAAACGTAAGCTAAATAAGAGATTCTATTGGCTGTGAGACATTCTAGTTTACTATTGGTTGGATGTGAGAATCGATTTCAAGATATCGACTCTATGTCCCATACGGCGTTAGTTCTTTTATCGACTTCGCTCCAATTTCGATTCTCGATTTTGAGTTACCGTTTTGTGATTTGTTCATTTCTTCTGTCTTACTTAAGCATAAGCACAGAAGCTTGAAGCTTGCAATCTTTTAAGTTAGCGTCTTATGTGTTATGCTTATGCGAACGCATTGTGAATGAGTCCGCTTATGGATGTGGTCCTAACTTTTATGTTAACGCTATGCTTATGTTTATTTTTGTATTGTGAATGGACCTTTAGAGTTTACCTAACCTCCGTAAAGGTAATTTACAATGCAAACAAGCGTAAGCATAACGTATACTTATAAGTTATATTATATAACTTTAACACAAGTGGTAGACTTGATGTTTTCAATGTATGACAACGTAAGCAAATTAAGTTTACTATAGGTTGGATCGCGAATCGATTTCCAGTTATCGACAGTGTCCATAGCCTTCGAGTTCTGAGAGCTTAACATTACTATGAATACCACAAAACTAAATTACAAAAATATCGCACGCTAAAAAACAAAGCAGAAAAATCATCAAAAATCAACCACGGAAAACTTGTCTTTTGTACGATCTATTGACTTCGATCCTGTCAACACTCGGTTTTGACGGAAAAAATCAATCTTCATAATTGTAATAGTAGGAAGACGCCGCAAAAAAATATCTTTTACTATTTTTTGAAAACTCAAGTCTACGAACAGTCACCGAAAATGAGACCTGCGCCATTCTCTTAAACGTCCTTCAGACTATCCATCAACAAAGTTAATTACAACAGAAAGCATTATTTGTGTCAGGGGCTTCATGTAAAGCTTCTCGGTTTCTCATTCAAAGGGTCGCGACGTCAGCCTAATCGATTGGGAATATCGAAAATTGAACGGTTTAACCGTTAACGTTGTTCACAGACGAAGGGACAGACATTTTACCTTGATTCGATTTTTCGGTCTCAGGGACCCACAGATCATTGATTATGGCTACACCATGTGTTAGAAAGTGTTCTAAATTTAGCAACTAGACTTATCCACTTTTTCGTCACCCTGAATTACCCAAGAGATTTTGTGCTGCAAATTCGCCGTATTTCGTGCCAACATACACCTCTCGTGAGAGCTGTAGGCTTTCCGCGACCGAGTAAAGTATGGACTTAGGCTTGTCCGGGTAACGCCGCGTCATGGCGAGGTCCGACGTTTCGTCGCCGTTCTGCGCCCTTCCTCAGGGCGCCACCCGGACAGCCTCCGCCGCGCGAGCGTCCTCCTGCCCGTATTTTCGTGCAACATGTACACCTCTCGTGAGGAGCGTAGGCTTTCCGCCGACCGAGTAAGTAATGGACTAAGGCTGTCGCGGGTAACGCCGCGTCCATGGCGAAGGTGCCGACGTTTCCGGTCGCCGTTCTTGCGCCTCCTCAGGGCGCCACCCGACAGCCCTCCCCGCCGAGCGTCTCCTGCCGTATTTTCGTGGCAACATTACACTCTCGTGAGAGCGTTAGGCTTCCGCGACCGGAGTAAGTATTGGACCTAGGCTGTCCCGGGGTGACGCCGCGTCTGCATGGCGAAGGTGCCGACGTTTCGGTCGCTCGTTCTGCGCCCGTCCTCAGGGCGTCATCCGGACAGCCTCCCCCGCGCGAGCGTCTCTGGCCGTATTTTTCGTGCAACAATTACACCTCTCGTGAGAGCGTAGGCTTCCGCGACCGAGTAAGTATGGACTAGGCTGTCCGGGTGACGCCGCGTCCATGCGAATGTGCCGTACGTTCGGTCGCCGTCCTGCGCCCCTTGCCTCAGGGCGTCACCCGGACAGCCCTCCCGCGCGAGCGTTCTGACGCTGCGGGGCGAGGCGCGTGGGCCGAGGTACCTGCGCCGGCGGGGGCGCGCGTTGCGCAGGCCTCGGCGGCGGCCGTCGCTGTCCTCGTCGCTGATGTCGTTACGTGATCTTGACGCTTGGGCGCTGCCGGGGTCGCGCGTCGCTGGAGGCGGCTGGGGCGGCGCTTGCGGCGGCGGGCGGCGCGGACGCGTCGCGCGCTCTGCCTTCGGCGCGGACTTCGGCGCTGGCTTGGGCACGGACTTCTGGGACTTCTGCGCACGCGCGGCCGCCAGACAGGTTGCAGTGCAAGTAAGTGCAGGGAATACAGTGTTTTAACAGGTCATGGTGGAAGCATCATGCATAGGAGGAATCGGAGGAAACGGATTTGAATACGGTGTTCAAAAGCGTGAATTTGTTTTTCTCACCATTGGTCTTGCTTTGGTTTTTGTGTTTGAAAGGAGGTTTCTTGAAGAGTGTCCTCGTACAGATATAAAGGGGTAATATTTTTATCTGAAAACGCAATTGCTTTGTGTATCAATGACAATTTTAATTTATAGAGAACGTATTCTTCGAGTGAAGTAATTTGTTTTGAGTGTAATTCCTGGATGTCAGTTATGCCTCTCTCTCCCTCTCTCTCTCCCTCTCTCTCTCTCTCTCCCTCCCTCTTCTCTCTCCTTCTCTTTCCCTCTCTATTATTATTATTATTATTATTATTATTATTGTTGTTGTTTTGGTTGTCGTGTTGGTACGTAAACGTAACTGAATAGTGGGAAGGAAACAAAAAAACATACGCAGTTCCGTGTTCCAGTGGTGTGGAGAAAACCTACAAGTCACGTTGGAAGAGTTATTTGTGCCTCACAAAAGTTGATGGCTTTTCAATAAGAAATAAAGATAAGATAGAATATCGAAAAGTGCCAACAGCTCGTCGGCATGGCAAAAATTTACCGTTTCCTAAGCCACCTTGTAAATGGAAAGACATTTCAACTGACTATGAAAATTCCGACAGTGTAAATGCAGAATATGTAGTAAGTGTGATATACTTCTAGAACCAACAATATGTCTCTTGTTATTGAGCAAATTTTTAAGTTATTGCTGTGGAAGGTCCCTCATTTGTAAGTTATTTGGGTGAAATGACTCTGGTTTTTGGTTATTTGAGTGAAATGCCCCTTGTTTTTAAGTTATTGCGGTGAGAAGTCCCTTATTCTTATGTTATTTAGGTGAAATGGCTGTCATTTTTATGTTATTTGTGTGTCTTGAAGTTATTGCTAAAAAAGATGCATTCTTTTTAGGTTATTTGGGTGAAATGGCTGTCATTTTTATGTTACTTGTGTGTATCTTGAAGTTATTGCTGTAAAAGATGCATTATTTTTAGGTTATTTGGGTGAAATGGCTGTCCTTTTTTAGGTTATTTGTGTATTTTTGAGTTAATGCTGTGAAAGGTCTCTGTTTTAGGTTATTTGGGTGAAATGGCTGTCATATTTTAGGTTATGTCTGTATTGTTGAGTTATTGCTGTGAAAGGTCCCTCACTTGTAGGTTATTTGGGTGAAATGGCTGTATTTATAGGTTATTTGGGTGAAATGTCCCTTATTTTTGGGTTATTGCTGTGGAAGGCTCTTACGCGTTTGGGCGCAGCGTCTCGCTCCTTGTGGGCGCTGGGCTCGTCGTGGTCGCTGGGGCCGCTGGGGGCGCTGTGGACGCTGGGAGCGCCGTGCGCGCTGGGGGCGCTGTGGACGCTGGGGGCGCTGTGAGCGCTGTGAGCGCTGTGGCCGCTGGTCGACCGCTTGTGGACGCCGAGCTCTTTGTCCCTGCGGGCCTTGTGCTTGCGGGCGGCGCGCGCAGCGTAGTTGGTGGGGCAGCCGATGCGCGCCGTGCGGAACCGGTCCTCCTCCGCCGAATCCTACCACCACCACCACCCTCACACACACACACGCTCACGCGCCTTTTATAACTCTGCCCCTCAAGTCCCTACTTCGCGCTGCCATTGTGCCGCTGGAATTCGCGTCTTTCCCCGTCGCGCCGATAGATGTCGCATGATCGCGACCGTATCCAGCACTACTACACGGTCGCGATCATGCGACATCTAGCGACACGACCGAGAAAGACGCAAAATACAGCCACCGTTAAGTTGGGCCTTGCGGGATAGAGTGAAAAATACCGCTCTATAGTTGAACAGTTGTGCAATCAGAGCATCATTTTATACTTAAAGTTATATTATTATCTATTATCTAGATATCGCGCCAGAGTCGTTTAGTTGTGGCAACTATTTTAAGGTACCAGTGGCTTGTCACCCACTCAACCGTTTATTACATCCGCAGATTAACATTTGCTTGTAAATCTAAACAGATCATTTAAATATATTGTAATTAGTTAAAACCTATTGAATTGTTTATCTAGAAAGACAATGTTAACAAATAAATTTAGTCTCTCGCATGGTTTTTCATTTTCATATGTTGGCAGTACTTAATATAGGTTGTTTCACTTCGGCGTACTTTTCTTTCTTTCTGCGTTGAATATTAGTCTACAATGTTTACATTGCAAGTTAACTATCAACAAATAGTGGGTGATATACAATTTTAAGTTAAGGTTGTTTTCTCTCATATCCCAAGACAGAAGTACTGACAATAGCATGGTTTATTCACCATAATTCCTAGTCCGCAAGCCAGTATTACTATTGGTTTAAAAACGTTTACGAGCATTTTCTTTATCATTTTTGGCGATGTATTAGGTCATCAAAATCCGCTCCCTAATCATCAGTTTTTTTTAATATAACATACTTCTTAATTAATATTGGTATTTGTTCTGGAATCGCCCTCCAATTGGTGTTCTCCGGGTACTCGTATGCGACCAAATGCATCTCGCAATGCCCTGAAGAAGACGTGAGAATCGTCTTACGAAGGAGTCCTTGGCCCTCTCCTCTTCCTTCTCGTCCTTCTTGCTGCGTCCTTCGTCCGTCTCTTCCTCCTCCTCCTCCTGGTCCTCGTTCTCCTCCTCCTCCTCCGGCTGCTTCCTCTGCTTCGTCAGCTTTGACTGCTTCGGCTGCTCCTCTTCGCTGTGCGACTCGCTGTGCGACTCGCTGTGCAACTCCTGCGGGCATCGCATTCCGCATGCGCTGCATTGATTGATCGACGGCGAAAGTGGCAGTGACGGGATGAATGACCATAGTAGTTGGCGCGCCGCCTTCTCGTAAGCGTTGATCGGGCGCGTCAACTACTATGGTCATTCGTCCTGTGCGTGTGCTCGGGCTCCCCCCGCTCGATGGCGAGATCCAGCACCCACCTACCTGTCGGCCAGCGGGGTTTCCCCAAACAGGTATCTCCCACCAGCAGGCCACCGCCCCAGCCGGGACATGCTCTAAGCTCCCGACCGTTCTCCCGTCGTGTATGGTAGTGTAGTGCATGTTAGTGTGAGTAAGGGATAAGGATAGGACAAGGAAGAGGAAGGAAAGATCGCGCGCGGTCCTTGGTCCGTTTGGTAGGGTACTGCTTCGGCATTCGCCTGGAGTTGATCAGAGAAATCACCTGTCAGAGCAGCCGACCGCTAGAATTCTCCTCCAGACAGCGAGTGAATTGGACCTACTAGAAGAAACCACTACGTGAAACTGTGTGTGACGTGCTATGGAGAGAAGTGTAGTTTGTGCATTTCCATGTAAATTCGCTCTATTTTCTTATTGGCCTAACCACAAAATATACCTTAATCCATTATAAAAGAGGTAAATAGGAATAGTGGTAATATCTTTGGAACACTAGAATCACTCTGATACCGTTCCTACCAACCGCGTCCACATGTGTCGTTTTGGCATGTTTAAAAACTGAAATGCGCCAAGAGAATAAACTATTGATTTGGCGTATTTTCAATTTTTTTAAATGTCACTCCAGTTTCATCAGCACAAGAGACTAGATATTCGTTCTTTGTAGTAAAATTTCAAGTTACTACTATAACAATGTCAAGTCACCAGCGATCTTTGTTAATACATTTAACTTTCAATTTCCACATACAATCTTATAACGATTGCTCATTCTTTACTACTGGTAAACATGCGTTCTCCTGCTGAGTGTTCAATCCTTTACAGAGTCAAACCCATCGGTAACGTTAGGTCTGTTTCAGAAGTAATTTGCTCCGTACTGTGATACGTAAAAGAAGGTAAATGTGATGTCACCTAAAGAGGTGAGAGAATTATTATTTATTATTATTATTATTATTATTACAAAACGTCCAGGATACTTTATATTTTCGGTAAGGTTGTATAATAGTGAATACCACAAAGATCCATAAAAAGCCGTGATATTAATTCTAAATAATGCCGCAAACATTAATTGGGCGTTCAAAAGAATCTCCCGAACAGAATTATGCAATTATTTACCTTACTATACGTTAGCAAAGCATGTCGAAATTTTACATATACTCACCCCATTGAGAGTCTTATTAATGAACTCTAGATCCTTTTCAGCAACAGTAAACTTCTTTTCTAATCCCTTCAAGCGAGTTTCCAGATGATCAGGAATTTTCAAAGACTGGAAAAAAAACAGGCAGAATCTATTACAGGATGTCTTTGAACATATACTAGTTTCACGCATTAAACATAGTGATGTAGGTTTTTCTGTTATTTTGTCACATCTACAGATAAAACCTTCTGGGCCAAGAAAACATTTTAAAACAATAAAAGTATAACAATAATATAAATTAAATATATTACTATATGATATAAATATAGAATGATAGTATAAATACACAGGATATCCAGAGATAAAACAACATAACTTTGAAAATAATGATAGAAGATGAATACAAAGAAACAATAACGATAACAATAAGATTTACAAAATTAACTCAGAAATAAGTTATTTTCATTTATGTTATTTTTTCTTTGAAAAAGTATATTAATTTCTTTTGTAAATTTACATGTTTCTGAAGTGTTTATATGTTTCTGAAATGAAAGTATTTGCATAGACAGCCTATTTTTTAAATCAACATTTGAGTGTTTATTGCGGCTCAGCCATTCGAATTCTCGAAGGAGTTTAATAGACAAAATATGATTAAAATTGTCTTAAGTGATTATTTTCAAAGTTTTGTTGTTTCCTCCCTAGACAGCCTGTGTAATAAAGATATTAGTCCACTTAAAAATAGTTCATGTATATTTTACACAATTATATTTCATTTTACAATAAATAAACAAACATAGAAAATCCCTATGCAAAAGAGAAAACTAAAATTAACGAGCAAATTGGCATAACATACAAATACTCAATAGTCAATGAAATGTAATTACATTTATCATTGAGTGTGATTACCCTTACAACGATTACTGAGTCTGAATCGTCGGCTGCTGTGAACTGCGTGGCAAGGAGTAGTAAACAAATGCAATAATTATATGCGTCGTCACCAACGATAACTCATCACAATACCTATATAGTAACAAACGAATAGGTACAGGGTTACCCACAGCCGCTCCAAACCAATTTTGCCAGGTTGTAGGTTTCCCCCATAAATTTAGGAGTTTTCTTGGACTTTAGTGGATCTTTTCGGGGGGTATTTTTGTTGTTGTTTGGGAGATTGTCCATTGAGATTTTTATTTTTTTTAAAGAAAAGGTCCCCTATGATTATTGCGGGTATCCAATTTAACTAAGCGCACAAAGTACTCGCAGTAAAGTAATTAAGTTCATTTCAATTGACTCTCCTCGTTTAAAATTAGACGGTTATTTGCCAACCAAAGATTGGTAGTAGATAGCAACACATTTGATGAAGAGAAACAAATCACATCAATAAACAAGTAATGGAAACAACGATTTCGATTGAAGGAAAGTTTTTACAAAGAGGCGACATCTCTTTTTTAGTCATTACAATGACTGAGACAAAGATATCTCTTTCTCTTCGTAAATCGTGCACAGTATGAATCTTCTTTTAAAAAAATATACAATGTGTGGCCATTATTATATAAATAGTTGTTATACGTATTTTTGTAAATTAAAAATATCAATGTTGTCTCTAAAATCCACTTATTATTATAACAATATCTTTCGTATTTATTTAATTTCCATATCTTTACATTAAACAAGAAATAATCATTTTTTGAATTTGTTTTTTTATATTTTTGTGGTTTTCGCTACGCTATCTAGTGAGAAATGCTTCAGATCACGTTCCACCACCGCCCTAAGCTGCGACATATTTCCTTCGGGACGACATTTCTCCGAAAGGAATTGAAAATTAAAGGGCCATTATGTGCAAAAACGTTCTTCGAAATGTACTGAGGAACTTGAAACATCGTAAACTTTTCTAAAAGTACAGAGGGCTCCCGAACAGTCGTGGAGTGACTGAAGCACCCCACGCGCACACTGCCGTGTTTGATTTAGGCAAAGAACTATAAACTGTAAGTGACATAAAGGAGAGAAGTAACATCTGCACATGTTTTCTGGAGCTCTTGAATCCCTTCCTAAAATGTTAGCTATAAATTGTTGAAATGTGAATAACAGTTTTTAAAAAATATTAATAAAATTTAAAAAGCGCCATATTAGAAACAATTGAAAAAATAGACATATTTGCTTCCGAGTTATAGAAAACGTATTTGCATTGGTAAACGAATTGCAAATTTGATTGTTGTGCATTGCTAAAAAATAGTAACTCACCCTCAGCTCTACTCCTACCACTACGTGAAAAAGGAGAGCTCAACAAAACATGCGAGTAATGAAGCTACATTTTTGAGAAGCTAAATAAGGGACCAACTCAGCATTTGCTCGATGCATCAGGAAAATTGGACAAAAGCCTAATCGAGTCAGGGATTATTGACCTGGAAGCTGTGTATTACTTGTTACAAGTATATTAACTTATTTTCAATCAGTTGTACACTAATTTAGTGTTATATATCCAATTCAAATATAAACTGTATACTTGTTAAAATAAATATTATTTTTCTTCTTGATGATCATTATGCTGCAGAAAAAATTTACTTTTAACTTAAATTTGTGTACCAATTTTAATATTGTTTAATGTCATCTGCCAATGTGTTGTAAAGTAACCTGCAAGAATATTATATGTGGATTTTGATAAATGTGATTTCTACGACATGTATTGAAATAATAAATATCTGTATTGTATGAAACTATGTTCCCATCGTTAAGTAAGACAGTTTTGACAAAAACTACAGATTACAGGGTTAAAGTAAAGTAGTTGTTGGTACAAAGGTGGCCAAATTAATTTAAATTTGGCGCCACGCTTTGACCTCATTTAGTCTGAAAACTCAAGAAGAAAAGATGATACATTTCAAACTTGGCGCCCAAAAATCCGCGAACTCTCAAAAGAAGCAAGAAGTCGAAACTCTTTGAAATAAACCAACTGCTTCCAAAAGTGACCGATACATCGCACCACCTCCTGGCCTGCCGGCGATGAATCTTTGTGCATTGTAGTAATTTCCCAAAATCCAAATTCTTCCAAATAACACGCGACGAGATCGCATTGTTTGAGAATCTGGAGCCGCGAGCAATTTCGTTGCAATCGCG
Source organism: Gryllus bimaculatus (assembly GCA_017312745.1). Taxonomy (NCBI): domain Eukaryota; kingdom Metazoa; phylum Arthropoda; class Insecta; order Orthoptera; family Gryllidae; genus Gryllus; species Gryllus bimaculatus. The sequence continues at coordinate 230,283 of BOPP01000212.1, forward strand.
TTGAGAAGCTAAGTAATAAACGTATTGGTCGCATTGAAAGTTGGTTTTGTACGTTGGCAAGAACGGTACTCAGTCTCCGTGATCAGGGCTTTGTAACGCGGCAAAAAAGCAATCGAAAGCATGAATAACGAATAGAATTCGTAAGGAGAACGTTTATTTTTGTCCAGGCAAAGGTAACTATCACAATTTCTTCAATAACCATTGATTCCAACGCCATGGTGCTAATCGTGTCTATTGTGTGTTCTTTTCAGAATATTCTCGTCTGACGAGAACACAGAAAGGCGATGGATAGAACTTCTTGAACCAGTTTCTGCAAATGCTCTCAATCACCCTAGCAACATTTCGCAACGTGGACAGTAGTACTTACGCCTGCTTGTGAGTCTGCCTTTCCAGAACCATCTGCTGCTCCCCCTTCAGGATGCTGCTGCTGTTTTGTCTTATTGTGCCAATTCTCTCTGAAGTCCTGAATCATTTCTGTTAAACAGCGAACACTCTCTTCCAGTTTTTCAGCTCTTTGCCGCAAATGGTCGTGTTTATCATCCTGTATGAACAAAGATATAAATCAAAACAGGCAATTTTAAATATAGTTTGGCGTCAAAAATCTGAGCTAATTCAGGCCTTAGGTAGCTCGGATTATCAAAAAGTTAATATTTTCGAGCAAACATGTTTTTGTTGAGCGGGTCAGGATGTGACTTCTTGGAAGGGCTGTAAATACTGAGCATTCTATTGTCTGCACTGCGCGTCACCCCACTTCACTACGTTTTACACTTTTTTAAAGATATGTTAAGGGTTGGGAAACTATTTGGACACGACAACAATTAATGCTATGGTAGTGTCTCTGACTGGAAGGCCCTATAATTCGAATCCTGGCGGTGGCAAGAGTGCCAACTAACGAGACAACTAGGTCGAATTCGGTCGCAGTCGGAAGGAGTATTCTAGCGACCGTCTGCCCTGATCGGTAGTTTTTCGTGATTTCACCGATCAACAACGCGTAAATGCTGGTGCAGTACTCACATAAACAAACCATGGAGCGCGTGCAATATTTCTTTCCTCGTCCGAGTCCCATCCCCTCTTACTCACACACACTTACACTCACATGCACCGTACTACCACACACGCCTGAAGACCGATAGGGAGCTTAGAAGTTGTTCCTGCTGGGGTGGTGCCTCGCTGGTGGGAGATACCTGGTTGGGAAAACACCTCAAGCCAACGTAGGTGGGCCCCAACCAAAGGAGGAAGATCACTGGCACCTCCCGATATAAAAATCATGCCCTACACATACAGGCTTAATGACCTTAGCAGTTGACGTACTTGGAGTCGCTAATTAAGGAATGATATGTGAAAACACTAGTGCGCAGTAGCCATTCATTTACAGGAAAACACTTGTTTCAGGAAAACTCAGTTTCCATGATTTGAAGGAACGGTTCAGGGGTCTCAGTATAAATGTGTCAAGTTTACAGGGCATGTAGAGCGGTCGAAAATAATCACATTTTGCCTATGAACATAAGAAGGGATGATTCATGTAAAGGTGTTACACATGTGACTTTCGCGAGATTGTTTCTCCTGTTACAATTAAATACATGACAGGTACATGAAATCTCCTTGATTGATTATTTTGAATTTACGGGCGCGTCAAATACTATTGTCAGTATTCCCATAAGTATGATGCATATTTATCACAAGATGTGGCGGTGATCTCCCCTCCCCCCCCGAACGGTGAGATCCGACTCCGACCTACACCAGCTCGCGGGGTTTTCCCTAACCAGGTATCTCCCTCCAGTGACCCACCGCCCCAGATGGGACGTGTTGTAAGCTCCCGACTAGCCTCCAAACAAGTGTAGTTCTGCACAAATCGTTTTAATAGCATTTATAAAATAATGAATAAATAAATCTGCTTCAGCAGATTTTAAATCATGCATCTTTAAGAACATCTGCATGAAAACCAGATATTAAACCTACAACAGTGAGAATATATGCCTATCAGGCATTGCTAATTTCAAAAAACAATAGTTTGCAAGATCGATTACCATAGTTGCAATGATCGTCTCTCCTTTAAGATTATATGCGTACTGAAGCACATGAGATGTGGGAAAATGCCTGGCGTACTTATACCGTGATAACAATAGTATGTCTGCCTATCAGGCAGGTGTGGCCATCAAAGGATTAAAAACTAATAAATTAATGGAGTTATTTTTATTTTATCACTGTAGAGTGCTAAATTTAAAAATCCATAAGCTAAATTTAGAAACAATCCTCTAACAAGTGGTGTGGCCAGAATCCATGTTTTGTGGATCTGAAATTCCGAAAAAATAAATGACGGCAAAAATATTTCTGTTCGTCCATCCGTTCGTTTGTCCGTCAGTCCGTCTGTCCGTCCGTTTGTGAATATCGTTAGCGACTAAACCTTTTAGCCCATTTTCTCCAAAATTGAATTTGAAACCTATATTTTAATTTTCGAGGTTACTTTACATAAAGCCCTAAGGACATTTTCCCAATTTTCAAAAAAAAAAATACTCCATCATTTGTAATTTTTTATTGGATAGTGTGAAGGACGCTTAAGACGATGTTGTAGATCTCTTGTTCTTTGAAAACCCTGATTTTTCGAAAATTGTAAAAATTCAAAATTGTTTCGGCGTCTTCCTGCAACTACAATTATGAAGATACTTTTCTTTAAATAAATCTATTCCCTTAAGATAGATTTTGAAATAAGGTCATGACCTTATTTCTCGCACATATTTTCACGCAACTTCACGTACTAGTGAAATTTTCAAAAAATTATACATGCATGTACAATTTTTCGAAAATTTGAGTAGTACTTTTCGGGTTATTTTGCGTGAAAATACGTGCGAGAAAGTACGTAGTGTTTTAGCTCCACTAGTTTTGCAATAAAAACGAAAAAAAAAAGTTGTAATTTTCGAGATTCGTTTAGGAAGCGCTGCCCAGCGCTCGCCCTCGCACTCACCTCCAGCTCCTTGAGGCAGTCCTTCCGGTAGGCCAGCTCGTCCGTGGTGCAGGCGGCGACGTACTCCAGGTACCGCATGCTGATCGACATCCGCACCGCCAGCGGCAGATCCTGCAGCACCAGGATCACACGTCACCTCGGAACACTCATTGATTCGTTGGTGTTTCCACGGCTGAGGCCGGTACTCCCGTAAGTGTAGTGCACGATTTTATAGCGTAAGGGGGTGGTAAACTTGCCCCGCTTGATAGCGAGATCCGACGACGACCTACACGTCGTTTGGAGGGGTTACCCCTCAACCAGGTTTCTTCAACCAATGAGACACCGCCGCAGCCGGAACAAGCTCTAAGCTCCCTACCAGTCTCCCGACATGTGTGGTAGTGTAGTGTAGGGGTGATGATAGGACAAAGGAGAGGAAGGAAAGATCGCGCGTGGTCCGTGGCCCGTTTGTTAGACGATTATAAAAGAAGCAGTAGTGAATGAAAAATACATAATTGTTTTAAACAAACATTTAAATAAGCTATTGTACTTTAAACTGAATTAGTTAGGTAAATATTACCGTACATGTTTTTTCTTTAATCTCAAAAGATCTTTCAGAAGTATGCAGATACTTTTTAATAATAAGTAACATTAATTAAACAAAGGGAATATTTTCTCCAAATTATGACGCAATAATTATTTGGTGACTGTTCAAATAATATCACACAAGCTTCATAAAACTTGTTTTCAAAACTTTCTTTCGATATTTGAGATGTGAAAAGGTTTCTCGCATTTACAAAACTTTTCAACAACTTGTTAAACAGACCAATACGAACGACAACCATGAAGAACTCTGAGATCATTGACATATTACTAGTGATTCCGGGCGCAAGTGTAAGGCATGTTTTCACTCGGGTGATCGATCAACCGTCGGCTACCCAACCAGGTATCTCCCCCCAGTGGGGCACCATCCCAGGAGGGGTGACCTCCCGACCGGTCTTCTGTCATGTGTGGCCGAATAGTTCATGTTAGTGTGTGTATGTCTAAGTTAAGTATCGGGGAAGACAGAACAAGGAAGAGGAAGGAAAGATCGCGCGCAGTCCGTGGCCCGTTCGTTAGAATACTGCTTTGGCTTTTGTCTGGTATTGATCGGAGAAACCACGTAAAACTACCGATCAGAGCAGCCGGCCGTTAGAATTCTTGTCCAGATTTGAATTTTCCCTAGCGATGTAGATCCTGCCACCGTCACGCCGGAACCCAGGACCTCCCGGTCAGAGGCATTACTGTGACATCAGTTGATGCCCTAAGCCACCTCTCCCGGTCTCACGCAGGAGGTCAGGAACTAATGACCGGAGACGTTCAGATAAAAGGAGCACATGTCTACCGCAAACTCCAACTCCAGTAAATGGGCAAGGTGGAGTGTGCTCGGAGGATGGATCGTCTCAATATGCCGCAACTCACAGGTAAACAACCATTTTTACACACGTCTCAAATCCGCTATCAGGCAAACCGAATTCGCTACTGCACTCGTGCTATATAGTGCCCTCTTCCTTCGGCTGAGCCACCAGCTTGTTTAAACTACCACTAACCAAAAAGAACAGCTATTTTATGTCTCTTTTAAAGTGTTTTTCAATATGTTCATTATTCATCGACACCTTTTCGACCTTCGATTTGTTGTTTTTTTTTGCCTTTGCGTTCATATATCGATTGAGTGACTTGATGACGAAGTGTACTATTCTAAATGCAAATCTATTTCCAAAACTCTGAAATCAGTTGTCTTTAATTCCGACTGTCAATGTTCGAAACACCAACTATTGCATCGCTGCAATTACCTTAAAGGAATTTATCAATAGTGGCTATCAAGTTTGAATTTGAGTGGAGGCAGGAATACCAATTCTACGTTGAGAGCACGTTACCGTAGACTTCTCTTCCGCATTACAGAGGTCTCACTTCACAGGTAAACAAACATTTCTACGTCGGACTCGACCCCGCTGCCAAGCCAAACGAGTTCACTTCTGCCCTCGTGCTATAAAATGCCATCAGCCATCGGACCGGCAGGGCTTGTTTCAACTGCCTTTCGCATATTTCATTTTAATTAACCAACTTTTCTTCAGCATTCCTTGGAGCATGTTACAACATAGTGCACTCAGAGCAAAAACCGCCCGTGGACCGAAGACCAAGGCAGGGTCTGCTTGTGTGTACCTGGATCTGCAGATTGCCCGTGAGGTCCATGGCGCCCAGCGCGCTCTCCCGTGCCCAGTGCCTCGTGCCCAGTGCCCAGCGCTTCGTGCCCAGTGCCCAGTGCCTCGTGCCCAATGCCCAGATCAGCGCCGAAGACCGCTCCGCCTTGCCTTCGCCTCTCTGCCCTTGCGACTGGTTGCCTCGGAAGCCACGCGCTTTGTCGCGCACTTTTTCGTATCGCGGGCGACCGCAACACTCCCCTCCTCTCCCTGTTGTAGTCCAGTCAAATGGTAAAAAATAGGGGAAATTTCTGGTGTACTTTTGAAACTTGATTCCTGTATATTTTGGGGTCCCTGAACACAAATATCGGATTTTCCAAGAAAGGGTGGCCTGGAAATACTTTATTATACAAAAAATATGTAAAAATCACGATTTTTTATCCGTTTTTTTTAAATACCTAAAAAGAAAATCCAGTTTTCGTAAATAATGAAAAAGTTAACAAAGGAGATTTTTGTTAGAAAATTTTGAAAATATCCTAGGGTTCTTCCTGTAAAGTACCTTCAAAAATAAGATTCGTTTTAAATTTGCATAGCCTTACATTCGTCCACATTGATGTCCTATCGCTTCGCTGTTATTTCCTCCAATGAATTTATCGCGTCTA
>BOPP01000212.1:237148-264811 GCA_017312745.1 Gryllus bimaculatus
GTGCCCAGTGCCTCGTGCCCAGTGCCCAGCGCCTCGTGCCCAGTGCCCAGTGCCTCGTGCCCAATGCCCAGATCAGCGCTGAAGACCGCTCCGCCTTGCCTTCGCCTCTCTGCCCTCGCGACTGGTTGCCTCGGAAGCCACGCGTATTGTCGCACACTTTTTCGTATCGCGGGCGACCCCAACACTTCCCTCCTCTCCCTGTTGTCGTCCAGTCAAATGGTAGAAAATAGGGGAAATTTTTGGTGTAGTTTTGAAACTTGGTTACAGTATGTTTTTTGAGTCACTGAACACGAATATCGTATTTTCCAAGAAAAAGTTGGCCCGGAAATACGCTTTTTTTATTAAATAAATATATAAAAAACGACGATGTAAAATCAGAAAAAGTAAATAAGGAGCTTTTTTGTTAGAATTTTTTTGAAATATCTTAGAGGTCTTCCTGTAAAGAACCTTCAAAAATACGAAGATTTATTTCAAATTTGCATAGCCTTAAGTTCGTCCAGATGGTTGGAAAATAATTATTTGAGGATAACCCTTTGTTCGGTTTATGCTAGTGCTGCTCACAGACGAACGGACGAACCTTTTAAAACTAGCCGTGCTCAAATGCACATACTTTCTCGCTTATTTGTATCTTTTACGATTTTCAAAAATTTCAATCACCACGAGACTGCAGTCAATTTTAAGAGTTCAATAATATTTTCGAGGAAAATATTTAAAGAAAAATCTGGATATTATAATGTAAATCTCTTTTACTTCACGCAAAAATCACACAACTCTCGATTTTCAAAAAATCTTTTACGCCTTTGTCTAATTTTCAAAATATGTGCATTTCCTAATTTTTAAGAATATATTTAATTAAGGGGAAAACCTCTATATTTTATATTTTTGCCTTTTTTTGCAATTTCCAAAAAGTAAAATTGTATTAGCATGCTTAACTCTACCCCAGAAAAACAATTAAAAGTTGGAGTTGTTTCGAAGAAAATACTTATTTAAAAATTTCTCAGATGTTTTAAAATTGAAATAATTATTTTATTTAAAGATATTGGAAGGATAAATTTTATTAATGACAAAATCTCTATTTGGTCAATATTATAGATGTACAAAGACATCAAAAGAATTTCAAACTTTTGTATTTTTTGGAAATTCTGACTCTTAGAGATAAGATCTGAAGCATTTTTAAGCGTCTTTGCCCCAGCTGAGGGAAAAATATAATTCGAATATTTGGAGCCGTTTTAAAGAATAGTTTGAAAATATTGCTACTTCGTGTTTCAAATTCGTGGTCCTCGTGTTCGTCAGACCGCTCGGAGAATGTAATTTTTGGAGAAAATCGTCGGAGCGGTTGACGCACCAGCGTTGACCTCAGGGAGAAGAGGACCAAAGGCAGATCCACAGGGGGTGAACCAGGGCCAAGCCTCTCGCTTGGATTAGTTTGTGAAGTGATGATTTTGTATAAGTTTCATTCAAATTAAGAAGAAATAAAAATAGTGATAATTTTTGTCGTTCTGACAGAACTTAAAAGAAACCGAAAGTTGACTGTGAATATTGTTATTATTTTATTTTATGTCATCCTTTTATCTTAATTTACATATCTGTCCAACTCCAGATAACTATATATATTCACTGTTAGTACAAAATTTGTATTAATCTTTGTCATTATATGATTTAAAATTGATGTAAATGTTGCATATATTTTATATATTTTATTTAACTAATGCCGTATATTTTTAATTTTACAAGCAACCGTTAATTCATGATCTTGTCAGAGTCTTGTTGGACGAAGAAAGGTAATTGACCCCCTCCCTTAGACAAGTTCTGGATCCGCCCTTGTAACGGGCAGAGGGGCGGACAAACAAAAGGCAGACAAACAGATTTTTTTCCAAAAATCAGTTTTTCATCATCAAAGACCACAACACCTCGATTCTCAGTACATATGTAAAAGAAAATATCATACTGCGTATGGGAAAAAAATGTATCCCCTTTTCAGTATCTAGGCCTCACAATACGAGTTTTTCTAATAGAAAATCGCCACTTTCGGTTGAAACTTTACAACGCTTTCTTCTTACTACGTAAGAACCTAAGAGGCGAGAATTTAATTCTCTGTATTAGAAAATCCCAAAATTAGTATTTCCGTCAAATGCGCCGTATCAATATTTTCATTATTACATATCTGAACTTCGAATTATCCTCCATGGAAACTATTTTATGAGATAGTAACGTTTGTTGTAAATCAAATCGCCAGTTTTATTTCAATTTTCACAAGTGACCGTTGGCCAGGTTTGCCCCTACAACACCACCTAGTAACTAACATGTTAACTTTCTTGTTTACTGAGTCCTTTCGTAGTAAAGAGAAAATATTGTGATGTTGCGGTAGAAAATGGTAGTTTTCGTTCGAAAAACTCGTATTATGGACCACAGATACCGAATTAGGGGATAAATATTGATATATATAAAACAATATAATACATTACTTGGTGTACGTTAATACATAGAGCACTCAGAGCAAAACCCGCTCGTGGACCGAAGACCAAGGCAGGGTCTGCTTGTATGTACCTGGATCTGCAGATTGCCCGTGAGGTCCATGGCGCCCAGCGCGCTCTCCCGTGCCCAGTGCCTCGTGCCCAGTGCCCAGCGCTTCGTGCCCAGTGCCCAGTGCCTCGTGCCCAATGCCCAGATCAGCGCCGAAGACCGCTCCGCCTTGCCTTCGCCTCTCTGCCCTCGCGACTGGTTGCCTCGGAAGCCACGCGCATTGTTGCGAACTGTCGGGCAGGGTTGCCACGTGTGTAGCAAGCTCTTTCCCCACCACAACTACGGAATTTCCCCAAAAAAACCTCTTCAATGAAACAATATTCCCCAACTTTAAAACAAAAAATGCTCTCCAAATTCTGGAGCAACGACATGGGCTGTCTCTGACGATCCCATTTGATCCCCATAAATTCAAATCAATCAATGATCGTCCACCAAGCTTTGTACTATCTTAGTTTTTCTCATGTTTTGCTTTCCCTACGCCTGTCGTTTGTTTTTCTCTTTTTGATACATAAAAATGAGTAAAGATAACGTCTATTGTTTCATTCTTATTCATAATAATTGAGAGAATATCATTTCTATTTAACTCCAGCTGAAAATAAGTTCCCCCAAAAGTCCTCAAATATTTCCCCGTCCATTCATGTTCTTCATTATTTCCCCACAACGAAAGAAAATCGCCGTTTTGGAGCAAAATTCCTCAATCTGGCTATCCTGGCGTATGGACCCACGACACTCTTCCTCATGGTGTGAAATACATGGGCGAGTTCCTCCGGCGCACCGATTTTTGCTCGTTCTGCGCAACACCAGTTTGCGTCACGAACCACGTGACCACAGCACGGGCACTTCGTTTGAACAGAATGGAGACCAGACGCTGGCCGCCATTTTGCCTAGAGAGCGAGAAGGATTGAGAAACATTTTGAAAGTAGTACAAAGTGACAATTTTAATGGTAACCAACCAAAAATAACGCAATAAGTTTGTACAAGATGCAATATTCAAAAGGAATGCTTCATAAATCTGTTTCAATTCTTGTAACGAAGTCACAATGTTGTTATCTGGCTGCATTTGAAATTCCCGCTAATATTGTGAGGCAAAATAGTGTCTGAAGCTTATTGGCTGAAGTTGGATGGAATACCCAAGAGCTCCCAAGCGCCCACCCCACCCTTATTCTTCCTCGCCGTACTTAATTCGGGTTCGAGGAATCGATTATCACATTTTGCTTACTTGAATGTAGTACGTAAGCACCGAGTAATTTACGTAGAATAAAGGAAGTTATGTAATGATGAGGAAAATCGATTTCGGTATTTAAACGAAAATACACGTTTTGGGGTACCCAGGTACCGAATATGTGTTTATTTTTTAGGATTGTCCGACTGTTCCGTTTGTCAGACTGTCGGTCTGTGAACGACACTTGTGTTTATAGTATTCGTAGGATTTGTATTCTAAAATGATTATTCCTCGGTCAATCTGGCCCTTTATGAAGCTCTGTCATTTTGAAAAGAAATTCTTTAAATTTTGGATGTACTTTACGTTAAGCCATCGGAACATTTTCAAAATCTTCTCAAAATAGCTCAATTTTTTTTCTTTGCATTGTTTGAAAGAATATAGTGGAATACCCTTGTAAATTTTCGAATTCCTCTGTCAGCTATGATTTTTGAAAATTACAAAATCTCTAATTTTTTCCAGCGTCTTTCTAAAACTACAATATTGAAGACAGCAATTTTCCTTCCCACGAACTTTGTTCTTCACAATGAATTCTTGAATTAACACCGTGTACATTTTTTTTATTGTAGCAGTTTTTGTATAATTTTACGTAAAATATGGGCAATATGAAATAAATATTCTAAACAAGAATTCCTCAAAAATGTCTTCAACTTTTTTGGACTTTTTCTAGGAATGCATTTTTGAATACTACTATATAAAAAATATTTTTTACGTTTTCTGTGTGGTATTCAAATGTTGATGGCCTATAAGTCACATATTTAGAATTGTATGTTATCCCTAAGGGCTTTTTTCGTATTAAACCTACCTTTCCCGCACATTTTAATGAAATCAAGGACTGCCATTTTTCTTGAAATTGAGAAATTCCCAATTATTGTTTGAGATTTGAAATATTGTTTTAAAACCATATTTAATTTTGTAGCAGAATAGTACAGTGTTTCGGTCAAATATTGCTGTCAGAACTAATTTCGATTAAAAAATAAAGATGTTTACATTTTTGTACCAAATTTTAATTTTTCAAAACCTTTCGTTTTCCAAATTTCAGTGAACACTTGGGGCCATTTGTTTCAGCACAATTAGCTCATAATATTTTATAAGTGATTTATAAGTGATTTGATGAGCTACTTAAAACTCGGGACCAGCTTTTACACAAATAAAGTCTTAAAGGTTCACTAATTCTTACATCCAACTGATCACATTAGATACTCGTATTTACAGGAAAATTCGCCAGCTGCTAAAGAACATCATGAAAAACCCATATATTCAAATTTAGAAGTGCTGTGGAGTACGATAAATAGTGTTTTAGAGGCGTTTTGCATCAAGACCTTTCGTGACCTCCCCACCTCCTGCGAGGAAGTGCAGGGTAAACCATTGTGTTGCTCGGCAGCGTCAGGAACGATACGCGATGTCTGCCAACCGATGTCAGATTTGGTGATGCGATCGTTCTTTCGTTAAATATGGCAAACGCCATATCCGCTGGTCTCTCTTTAGTTTGAAGTGCACAGTAACCGCTTCGAAATAATTCTCCCGAAGTCAGTTGTAAGGATATTGCAAACCAATGCTATATTTTTTTTCATGTAAATGAAATTTTCTTACTTAATTACTTTTTGTTTCTCTTGTGTTTTAGAACTCACTTATGCTTGTTTCTCGTAAGTTGTATGTTTATATGATAATACATTACTGTAAAAAATTTCTTTCTAATGCAAGAGTAAAATGTATTTATATATTATCCAATATCGAGATAACGCTTCCAGGGTACTATATCTTCGCAAGAATTGTATTTGAATTAGTCTGCATGTGTTCGACCTCCTCGTGTATCGTATATAACTCTGGATGCCCTTCGAGGCAACAGAGACCCGGACGAAAGATAAGCTGATAGTCCGAGAAAATGCTCTCACAGACCGGCGCGGGAGATCCGCAGCCTTCGCGGAATGGCTGCAGGGAAATTGAATTTTCAGTGGTACCTGAGAGGGAGACAGAACACTCTCCGAAACGTCGTAAGAATAATATCCAAGTGAATAAAATTAATATGTAAAAGTTTTTGGCAGTTTTCATTGTGTTTTTTCATAATTTAAAATAAGGGACTAAACAACAATTAAGTAGAGGTTAATTATGTTGTTTTGTTCTTCAGTAGGATAACGTATTGCTTCATAATTTCATCCAAATAATTTTCTTCAATGACTGAATCTTGGACAAACTTTAAAAATGTGATCTAGTTTCAGCTCGACTTTGCACAGTTCACACGTGGGGAGATACTTTTTGAATTAAGTAAAGATGGTCCAGATCATAAGTACAGATCTTCTCGAGAGGGCTACAGGGCTACTTGCTCTCTGCGGCGCATATTCTTACTGGTAATTAATAAATTAAATTTGTTTATGTTCTGTGTAATATGCTGACATTGTAATCTGTCCAGCCATGGTTCAATTTATTTTGCATTTCTTTACCAATATATTTCAAAATATCTTCAGTAGTACATGCTATATTGTGTAGCGTTTTAAGTCAATTGCAGAGATTTATTGTCAAATATTGTTAGTCCGCATTGATTCGTTTGTTCTCAGTCACTAACAGGTGCGATGCGTTCGGTAATGGATTGAGGAGGCGATGACCAAACAAATTCATGAAAATAATGAATTTTCAATGTTTTAGAGAAGAATAGAATATTATTAAAATCTATACACCGGGGGAGGGGGCTCAGGGCATCGACTGACGTCGCTGCAGCACCTCTAACTGGAATATCCGAGGTTTGAGTCCCGACGGTGGCAGAATTTTCGACACTAGCTTGTCAGCTAGGTCGAATTCAAACGCTGTCTGGAGGAGAATTCTAGCGGCCAGCTGTTCTCATCAGTAGTTTTCCGTAGTTTCTCCGATCAACACCAGGCTATTGCCGGAGCAGTACCCAAACGAACGTGCCACGGACCGCACGCGATCTTTCCTTCCTATTCCTTGTCCTATCCTCGCCCCTAACTTACACACACTCAAACTTACATGCACTACGCCACTAAACGTGTCGGGAGATCCGTCGTGAGCTTAGAGCTTCTCCCGGCTGGGACGGTGTCCCGCTAGTGGTAGATACCTGGTTGGGGAAAACCCCGCTAGCCGGCGGTAAGTCGGTGCCGGTTCTACCATCAAGCGTGGGAAGATTACCGCCGCCACCACCTTCCGAGAAAAACATGTGCTACACTTACGGGACTGCAGTTGCCGCTTACCGTGATATGATTGAGTGAATGATTGTTTGTGATTGATTTAAGAAAGAAGAAGGAAAGATCGCACGCGTCAGTGGCCCGTTTGCTAGGGTACTGTTCCGGCATTCGCTTAGTATTGATCGGAGAATCCCCGGAAAACTACCGACCAGAGATGCTGGCTGAACACGGCGTAGATTTCCAGCTAGTTTTCTGTCACCGTCGGAACTCGAACCTCAGAACCTCCCATTCAGAGGCAATGCAGAGACTCGCCAGAGTATTGCTGAACCACCTAACCCGGTAAGAGTGAAGTGTGGTTCTTGTTCCTTGTATTAATTCAGAAATAACTCTTGTAATCCACTGACGAGATAGAGAATGTCTACAACCGTCATTCAAAAATTGACCACCAAAGCAGGACGGCCTTAGTCTTAATATTACGATGAACTATGTCGTCTCGATGACTTAAATTCTAAATAAATCCGTACAGACGTGGTATTTAAATATCTTTTCCCATTAGTTTATGTATGAAACGAACAACGAAGAATTATATCGAATGGGAAAACGTGTTTGGTTGACAAAAGAATGATAATGCTTGAAAGGGATAAAAAAACTGGTTATATGGCTTATACTGCGCCGGAAAGACGGTCAGCAGACGATCGCATAAAAAAGAATAATAGCGAGATGCAACAGGTGTTCGCGGGAGATTGTAGGAAGTTGCGAAAGGGACGGTCACGAGTTGCGAAAAATGAGTTTCTGTTGAAACGTATTATCTGACTTGAATAATTTTCTGGTAGAAGCAACAGTTGAGATGAACACGATGAAGGATGTGTAAATGTGTAAACGTTTTAATTAGAGATTGGCAAGGAAATAGGAACATGAAAAATCTTTCGAAGGTTACAAACAGCCCTACAGTACACGTATTCGCGATATTAATTCGTCGTTCGAACATACTGTGCAGTGTTTAGAAAGGGATGTAAACATTTTGTCAAAGAAAATAAAACATTCTAAATTGTATTTAATGCCATGGCTATAGTTGAATTTACATTAATAATAATAGAATTATGGTAAACCATCATTAAATAGGTTTCGAATTAAGTAATAATGCACATATCTGGGCACGAACGTGATGAATGGTTGTTATATTTAAATAATGTGAATGTGATGGCTCAATTTTCTTACAAAAGTTGTTGTAAATATTTATATGTGTAGGCTCATGTTAACCTGAAAATAAAAATTAAATGTCATTGCCTCGAGGATGATATTTTGAATGATAAAAAGTAGCGTAGAGCGTAGTTGTGCTACAGTAATTAGCGTAAATTTCGTGTTATTATTTTATTAATAATTAAAAATGTGTCTTCATTTGTTGTAAGGCCCACAAACAAAGGTTGTGTCAGCCCACCTAGATAGCCGAGGGCGCTAAGGCTGAAGAGCAACAACTGGCTCGTATCTGAATTGTCGCGTGGTTCGAATCCCGCCTGGGGTATGAATGTTTGTGTGTCCATGTACCGTTAACATTACACTCCAAACGGCAATCGCTGTATGATCTTAGTAGCTGAAAAGCGACTTTAAATAAGTGAAAATAGGACTATACCAAGCGAGAGTCATAATGAGCGGTTAATTTCCAGGCTCACTCCTTTAGTAAATTGAAAAATAAAAAGGAAATTCGAAGAAGAGAAAATCAAAGAAACTCAATAAAGCGGTGGTACAAACCCCTGAAATATATCTTGTTATTATTATTATTATGAGTTTAATACGATTTTTTATATAAAAAACAGAATTAGCCTCTATATTAGACAAATTAGAAAAAATACAAAGAAGGGAGAGAAAGAATTTGTATTTTAATGTATTTAGTATTGTTTAGGAGTATGCACTCAAATGTATCTTGTAAATATATTAAATGGCCGTCAATAAAACGATTACATGACAGCTTTCAAACCTCACGCATTATTTCAGTAGAAAGTGAAATGATACACACTTCATTTGATTTAAAAAATTTAGAATCTCAATTTGTTTTTCAATATCGTTGCACCGGTGACTAGGGTTGGCTAGCCTAACTTGATTTAGCGACCTCCCCCCCTCTAGAAAGACCGGGCAGTGGAAAACTAGCGATATCTGCGCAAAAATACTGCGCTTCGCTTCACCACTAGTCACTGTTCTCTTTGGATCTTTGGATGTGATTAGCTCGCGGTATCGCCTGTAAGTGCTGCCCATGTGTTCCAGTACGCCGTAGGATCTTTCTGGCATCATTCTGAGTAGATGTAATGATGAGGCGTTAGATACTTTTATTGAACGTGAATGTCAAAGTCAAAAATCAGAAGACCTTGAGCGCAATTTTGATTATAGTTGCCTAAATACTGTTTGCGCTCTCGTTTGCCGATCTTGAAACTAACACCAGAGTGTTATATCAACCCCCCCCCGACTTGAAAATTGTAAAAGAGGGTGTGTAAGCTGCGAAAAAAGTTGTCGTTTATTGTATGCATCAAAAGATTTGATATAAATATCCAAGTAACAAATTTCTAGTAAAGATTGGAACTGGAAGTACTTACATAAACATTTCTGGAATATTTACAATTATTCAACGAGTTCGGTATTTCATATCAGAAAAGTTTCATCACACATTCAGGTAAGTTGATTATTTCATTGTACTTTTAAGACTTTTAATTGAAATAGTCTCATCAATTTTAGTTAAAGTATTTAGAAATCTGAGAGCAAATATAAAAGATTGGGGTGATTCATTTTTTATCTTGATTAGAACACCATCAATAATTCTATTGAATGTAATGAAAGGTCTATGTATATAAGTTAGCACATTCTGTCTTTGATATGTTGCAATTGATGCTATGGCATTCTCACACATTTTGAGTTGTGATCGATGAGCAAGCAGTGTGTTGACTTTTGATCGATGCTATGAACTGATCTCTATTCTTTTGATAACCTACGTGTACATTTTTTCTGTGTATTGTAGGGTTTTTCTTAATCTTCAAACATTGTCGGTAAATTCAAAAATATTTTCAATAAATAATTGCTTAAAACCATTGAATTGAAAGTAAAATAAAAGAAATAAAAATAAACATGAAAACTGCATAATTAATGGAGTACAATACCAATATCTTAACTTTCTTTAATTTGAAGGTTTCTGTGGAAGTTGGACAATTCTAAGATGCTGCACTGTAATGTTTCTTGCAGTAATAAAATAATGGTATAAAAAAGGGCAATAGGTTTTTTGTTTTGTTGTTGTTGTTGTTTTTGTAAAAAATATTCCTCTGTGATGTTTCATTAGTATTGCTATTTAAGCATTACCAATTAGAATTTTAGAAAGTCTGACAAAACTTGACTTTAAATATTAAGCCTGGAGGAGATTTCTGGCACCCTCTCTGTGACAAGGAATTTGTAGAACATAATTAAATTTATAAATTAGTCGTTTGTTTGTTTGCAGTGACATGTTTATTTTCATCACTGTTCACTACGTGCTATGAATTGTCACTGAAACTGCCATTATCAGATATCTAATATGCTCTAGTTGACATGTCCTTGTAGAGGGTTCTTGTGGAGATGTTATATGAATAATTCATTTGAAGAATGAGAATATGGGATGAGAGAGAGTGGGAATTGGAGCTCAGTGAGAAAACCTTCCATGAACCTGGTGTGTGCAGTAGATATTCCACTTGGATCAGGGATGTTTTAGCATTATTTTGGAGGCCCTTGGGCATAGATTAATTAATTTACATTGTATTTTGAAATTTTTTAAAAATATTCTGAAAGTATTTCTTATAGTTTCAATTTAACATTACTCAATGTTGAAAACTTCATGGACATTAATGAATTTAAATTATTCAAAATAATTAAATACTCAAATTTAATCTGAATATTTAAAGACATTTTTGGTTAAAAAAAATTAATATTCCTCATTACTTAGTGACATTCTTGCATCAACCAGTAGCATTCTATATTAAAAACATTATCGAATGACGAACAACATCACTCCATTATGCAAATTTTTTTCTTTTATTTTAATCATATGTCACTTTTTATATTTTATTTTTATTTATTTTTTAAATTTTTCTAATATATTTTTGTTTAACTATAGCACTTGGACTCTTCGGGCTTACGCATTAACAAGGCACTGTCTTGGAATGAATACGTACAAAGTCCCTCACCCAATGGAAGATTCAGATCACTAGTCCTTGAGGGAGCAATATCTCTCCCCCCCACCCCCCATATTTTGATATCTCGTGATGTGATGGAGATATATTTGTGTATTGTCATGTTTGTGTTAACATCTCCTCTGCAAAATGAGTAAGGAACACACAACATTTTTTTCTTATTTGATATTATTTTCTGTTTTATCAATGACCAATTTTATATTTACTTGATAGTAATTTTTACAGAGGAAACCATTTTAACCATTTTAACCATTCCTGGCTATCAAGTCATTTAAAGTTTTTGTGAACTTGTTTGATTCATAAGAAACTTTATTTTGCACTAATAGTAAGTTTTTACTTGAAAATTAATCGTTAAAAATGGTAGGTAAATAGTAGGCAAAAAATTTTTAAAATCTGCAAATAAATATGCTTCATTTTTATTATTCAATCATCCAAATTAGGCAAAATGTGTATCATAGAAAGTTTTGTTTCTCAGATTCATTATTTTAAAGAAGAAACATAGAGATTTTAAGTTTCTTACATATATAACCATTTACAAAAAACAGTGGCATAAACTTTGGGTTTACCTTAGAATGTATAGGAGATATTGAACATTAAAAATAGTGTTTTGAGCAGTTTTGAGAAAAGAATTCAGAGAGGAAAAGTTGTAAACTTAGGAGAATATAGGTTCAGTTTTGTGGTTTTAATTTTACATAACTCTTAATTATTTCTATAATTCTGTACAATGTTGTGCCACTTGTGTATTTGCAGTCATGAGGCCTCGCATTCCATACATACACACACTTAGAACAGATAGTGAATTTGTACAATTACAGAGAAAGGTTAGAATTAGCCCTGTAAATATTTGACTTATTTATTCTGAAGCAAATCACTTGGGTTTGCTGTGAAATTCTCTCCAAAAGAATACATTTGGAACTTAAATAACTCAATAGCAGCCTTTTTTCCCTGAAAAGAGCACTGAAGGTCCTTCTCCAAATTAGTGTTTCCTGCCATTGTGCAATTAGCTCCAAAGTAAAATGTTAAAAGGGTTTCAGCAGGTAATATGCAAGCATGTTACCCAGGACTTAATATTCACTCTTCACTGCTTAAAAATTAATGTAATTAATTTAATTAAATCGAATGAACATGCCTTAAAGAAATATTCTCTGCTTAAAACAAATATGACCGGCTTAATTGGCCTGGAGGCATCAATTGATATAGCTGCAGTGCCTTTTATCGGAAGGTCTTAGGGTCTGAGTCACGATAGTGGAAGGATTTTCGTCACTAGATAGATAACTAGTTCCAGTTCAGCCTATCTAGAGGAGAATTCCAGCGGCCGGCTGCTCTGTTCAGTAGCTTTCTGTGGTTTCTCCGATCAACAGCAGGCGAATGCAGGAGCAGTACCCTAACAAACGGGCAACGGGCCGTTCGCGATCTGTCCTTCCCCTTCCTTGTCCTATCCTTACCCCAATACAGTGACACTTGTACTACACTACCACACCTGCCGGGAGCCACACGGTCGGAGCTTAGTGCGGTGCCCCGCTGGTGAGAGATACCTGGTTGAAAAAAACGGAAGTCGACGAGTAGGTCGAACCGGATCTCGCCACCGAACGAGGCAAGATCACCGCCACGTCCCGCGATAAAACATGCAGTACACTTACGGGTCCAATGACCTTAGCAACGCGCCCGGAATCACCAATCGATCGATTTAAAAACATACGCGTGCGTTGTTTGAACTCTGGAAGCCCTCTGGGTTGAAGGTATCCCGGTCTCTCGCCGACTCGCAGAACAGGCGCCAGGCTGTGGCATGGGTTCGCCTCGCCGTGGCGATCGATTCATTTCCGGCCAAAGATCGAGTACGCCCTGGCCAAAACTCATCACTTGGCGCGGATTTCGATGAAAAGTCACTTTTTTTTTTCATTGTAGAACAATGTCGTTTAGTACTTAAATTAATTTTGTAATGACAAAAAGAAATCAACCATTTAATACATTTTGGCAGATTTTTATCGATTTTAATGGTACTCGCATCAAATAATATTTACGAGATGCAACAAATGTTTCTGAATAGCCTATTCGATTTCTTGGCTTAGAAATGGTGATGTCAGTCGTTGTAATCTAAGGTTATTACGCTTGTCAGCGCCATTGTCGGTTCGGTCGATTTCGGGATAACTAAAGACAGATTTCCTGGTAAAGAAGAGTACAAACCAAAAGTTTGCAAGCTGAGTGCACTTTAACGAATAGAAGCAGCCTTGATTACTTCAGTGAGCAACAGCTTCTGTTGTTTCTCCAAACTGGTTTTGATAACATTTTTTACGTCATTTTCCTTTGCTTTTAGGGTGTTTTTTAAAACATTTTAAGAGCATTTTATTGATAATTTGTGGCAGTGTTTTAGGTCATCAATATCCGCCTTTTACTCATCCCACTAACTTCCCTGTTGTCATTCTGTGTTCTAGAAATCCTTAAAGAGTCATGGCTGAGCGCATCCGTGATGATGGCCTCAGTGCGACCGGCGTTTTCTGCGCCGCCATGAACCTAATGGTTCAGCGGGCCGTGCGCCAACGGGTTGAAGAAGTGAGCGGCGCTTTGCGGTGCGAACGCGAGCAGCTCCGGCGCTCCGTGGACGAGCGCATGCAACGCCTCGAGGCCAGGATGAGTTCTTTGGAAGCACGCGTGACGTCGCTGCATGCGATGGAGGGAAGCGAGGCGGCTGGAGGTCAGGGGGCCTCGGAGCAGCTGGAGGCCAGGATGCGCGCTTTGCAGGAGGGTTTGCAGAGGGCGTTGACGACGGTGTTCCCGCGCGTGGAGGATCTCGTGGCCCGGTTAGAGACGCCCTCCGCCCTCGCTCCCGAGGCGACGGCAGCGCCCCTTGCTGCCGAGGGCGAACGTGGCCAAGTGGCCCAGATGTACATCGCTTCTGCGGGTGAGGAATTGTGTATGGCGGCTAGCGACGGAATCCTGGACACCGTCCGGCGGCTGTTAGCCTCGGGGGCGAACGTCAACTACACCAACTGTCGTGGGGAGTCTCCGTTGCTGTCTGCGTTCTCTGCGACGGTCAATCCGGACATCGTGTCGCTGCTCGTGGGCAGAGGAGCGGACGTGAACGCAACCAACCTGTTAGGGCAGTCGGCGTTGCACTTCGCCGCCACCCGCGGCCGCTGCGTGTCGCTGCTGATCAACGCGGGCGCCGTTGTAGACGCCAGGGATTGGTTGGGGAGAACGCCGCTGCACTGCGCTGCGCTCCACGGCAAGGTGGAGGCCATGCGAGCGCTGCTTTTGGCTGGCGCCAACACGCGGCACAGAGCACAGAGTTCGGAGCGGGATCGCGAAGAACCAGACTCCGTCTGATTTCGTGATGTCCTACATCATCGAGACGCTCCGTCATCAGTGACATATCCCTTGCGCTTTGCTCTCCTTTATAAACTATATACTCGAATTTTCAAGATCACGAGATGGACACTGTCATCCACTCGAAAGCTTAAATTCCAAAAAATTTAAATCGTAACGAAGCTCGCGGCAAGATGTCAGCCTTTACCTCTCCTTCCACACCCCCTTAGCACCTTGAAAGGATACTATGTTTAAAACGGAGTATACTCGTGCAGCGTTTGGTTCAATTAGATTATCTTCATCTTTGGATCGTTCTTTTCCGTAATTTATTCTTCTTCTCAAAGGGAACAAATCTCAAGATTTTTAATTTTCACAAGCAGTTTAACATTCACCAACACTGTTTGAGGTGGTTTAGTTAAAGGAATGAACATTTGACCTTAAAATAAATCATGACATTTATAAACAACTTTTCATGGGTCAGAAATTATTTTTGCTTTGTTGGGATGTATGAAAATTCAAACCTCAGAAAAATACCTTTAAAGATTATAGTTTTCAGCTGCAACAGTACAGAGGTGCATGGTACTGCTATAATAGTGCAGAAAACGGTAACAAACTTCTCAAAAACTAACAACTCTAGATGAAAATGATCTGAAGCATCCCCAACTGTTATTGATGTTAAATAATTTTTAAAAATTTCAATAAAATTAAAAAAAAATTAAATAAACAAAAAAATATTTAAAAAATGTATGCAGTTGCAAGTGTATGAATATGAAGATTAACTTAAGTGTACACCAATAATATACTTTTCAAGAAACAGAGTGAATGATCTACGAATATATTGTTGCAATAATTTGCATGGTATTCTTTTGTGTTGAAGAGAATAATGTCTAAGTAAGAAATGTTTTTATATTCCAATAATTTATTTCAATAAATGTTTCAGAAATTCCTTGTATAATTATGCAATAATAATTGAAAAAGCATTTATAAAAAGTATGAAATGTGATTTACATTTAAGTGAAGCAGCAATAGCAATTGGTTCAAACATTTTCACCATTCATGTGAACTGACATTCAAGAAAATTAACTTTTTTATGAAAATTATGGGTATATATCAACAAACCTGTTATTTGTCAATCGAGACTTAAGAATGATTAAATTAACCAAATTCATTTTACCTACAGCCCTCACCTGAAAAATAACCCTAATCCCTCACCTAATGTGTCAGTGTTGAGTACATGGTAAATTGTTATTTTATATCGTGACTGAAAGGATTAAACAAATTAATATTTCAAGTTTAGTTGAAAGTACATTAAAACAATTCAGGGATAAAACATACTTCCACAACATCCATGGAGCAATAGGTTGTTTTTAATTTCTTAATTATCTTTCCTAGTGAAGTAGATATTTGAATTTAGCAAGAAATATCGCACTATAGCGGAGAGTGCTGGGGAAGTAAAAGTGTGGGCTTCATCAAATTTGGAAAACAGATGACAGGACAGGACTACTTAACCATAGAATATTTGCCAAATGAGATAATAGTTGTTAAATATTTATAACGTTTTATAAAATACACAAAATCATAAACCTCTATATAAAAACGACACCTAATGATACTTGATTACTACAAAACCATGTAGAATCTGTAGATATTATTATATCTGTATTATATCTGTAGATGTTATTAACACAGCAAAGAAATCAGAAATTGTTTTGTAAACTGTTCTTCTCATATGAGCCATAGAAAGTAAATTGCAACTTCCAGATAGTACTGACTTAGGTCCATTTAAATCCCTCTATAATTTGGCAGTGAATGTATGTATGAAAGCATTCACCAGGAATGCAGGGAAAGCAATTATGCAGAACTATGTAGTAGATTTAAGTGTAGGTTAGTAAGTTCCTCCCCACACCCCTCATACATGACTAATCAAATGTAAAAGCATTAAATATATAAATACACATGCATGCACTCCCTCACTCACACACTCACCATGATTCCTGTGTTTGCCTCAAAAGCCCAAAAAGTAGCATCCTCCCAGGGGGGGGGAAAACAACATTTGCAGTGCCTTGAAAGTAGCAGGCATTGTCCCATTTGAATTCCAAATTTTTCACACATACCGAGTTTCTTCATTGCAATGTGACTGATCGTCCAAATGATTCCTTAGATTCAGAGAACACCCAGTTGTAACAAACGTAGTTCATCTTCACTCTTATGTAATGAGGTATCCAAATTTACAACACGATGAATGATTTAACCTTTCTCAAAGACTGGAGAGCAGAAATCCAAAAAAAGGTGAGATGTGACACCAGAAAAACTGAAAATACATGTTTAATACAACTGAAGAACCATGTAAATATAACTTTTTACAGATGCCTTCATTCAATAACTTTTATGAAGCTTGCACACCATTCCAAATTAATTAATTATTTTTAAATTTTAAATAGTTTGGTATAACTACATTTTTTACACACAACCTAAAACTACAGAATGGTTTAAGTGCCATTTTATAAATTCTGAGAAAAATGTTTATTTAATTAAATATTACTGTAAAGTTTTGGTGCTTTGTTTCATCATTAAAACTACAAAATTACATAGGAATTGAAATACATCCTAAAATAAACATGTTTTTCTCCAAATATATATAAAATATATATACAGTTCTGATTTTCACCCAGTCATATGTCCTTTCTTTAAATATATTTGGACGTCTTAACGAATTATTTTGTTTGAGTTCCCAAAATATAAGTGCTAAAGAAGCTCAGGTCCAAAAATCACAGTTTTGAGACAATTTGAGTCAAAGTTTATTTTGTTACACTTCGTGATTCCAAAAGTGAGTTAGAAGTTGCTTGTGTTTTTATTTGTGAAATAAAAACATTTTTAAATACAAGTCATGATTTTTAACTTCAAAAACAAGAATGTGGAAATTCAATTGTACATTGGAAATGACTGGACTTGACTTGACTTATGTCCTGAAATATGATCTTATGATATGTCAAATGGAAAGACAGTGAAAAATGGAAACATTTATTACTTTTTAACAGCAGTTGGCCCCCTTCATTTCAATCAACTGAAGTCACTGCGATGCCTCTGCAGCGTGTCAGCTAGGTCAAATTCAGTCACTATCTGAAGAAGAGTTCTAGAGGCCGGTTGCTCCGATGAGTAGTGTTCCATGGTTTTTCTGATCAACACCAGGCAAATACCGGAGTAGTACCCTAATAAACAGACTGCACATGATCTTTCCTTTCCTACCTTGCCCTATACTCACTCCTTACACACACGTACACTACACATTCCTGGAGCCCGGTCGGGAACTTAGTTTGTCGCAGCTGATGTTCTGCTGCTGGTAGATACTTTGTTGGGGGAAACCCGCAAGCCGGCGGTAAGTCAGTGCCAGATCTCACCATGCAGTTGGGGAAGATCATCACCGCCTCGCAAGGCGGTAAACATGCACTACACCTACGGGACTAATGACCTTGATAATTGAGGCACCTAAAATTACTAGCAACCAACCAGCCAAGAAATTAGTCTTCAACTGAGTTCATCATTATCCAACTGCAATTTCTTTACTGGGGGAAGGGTGTGACCTAGTTGCAGTCTCTCTGAGTAGGCTTTTGTAGGGGGCCTTGGTGTTCAGAAGACAAAATTGAAAAGAAAAGTATATCCTTTTTCTTTGCCTCATTGATCTGTCTTGGAGTTTGGCACAGTGGGTATTCCTTCTCAACAAATTTAGATTTTGTCGACAGTACTAATTTCCCAGATCTCAAAACCTACATTTAAAGTTGTATTTAAACATCAGTGTTTAAACAGCACTGCAACCTTAAGATTTTTCTCTCTCAAACAGCATTCACCTCTCCTGTAACAACTTCATAGGATGGCCTTCATCAGTAGCTGATTTGTTTTCCAAGGATTAATCATGTAAGATCAGACATTCATCTGAATCCATCATTTGGAGATTTATCAATTAACACACATGCATAAGAATGCAAATAAACCCCATGTACAACAATTTAGTTCTTGATCCTCTTTAGAGTTGGGCAGTATCAAAAATACTTGTATTTAAAATACATATTTCCAGTACTTTTGTAACATGTATTTTGTATCAAAAATACATTCATACATGTATTTGTATCAAAAATACTTTCTAATAGTATTTTGTGTTGTCAAAATACAAAACTATTTTTATTGATCTGCCGTTAAAAAGTTGAATTTAAATATACATTCAAACCTATAAAACACAAACTCCATTAACACAAATTTGTGATATTTTCAAGCAATTTTTCATGCCCTGCAACAGAAGAATGTTTTAAAGGACTAAAAATTTTGGTTAATAAAAGAAAATTTTATTCCATAGGCACTCCGAGATACCGATTTCTTTTTTAATGGATTTTGAAGACCACTTCACAGAGGTTATATTATATTGATGCATTGTGCATCAACACTTATCTGGAAGGTGGTTGTGTGCACTGGTTAAAAGCTTTTGCTTGCACCAAAAGAGCTAATCTGAGTATGATATGAATTTGGAAATTGATAAATTATCAAAATGTGTCATTCGATATAAAACATATTTCACTGTTATTGAAGATTTAGGAGTAAAAGTGAAAATGCCGTATGAAATTTGTAGGCCTGCCAAACAGATTTTTATCAGTAATGATAAAAATAATTACAAGTAATGTTATAAATTTTAAAATACACACAATGGTGTACAATAGGCTGTGAATTTCAACGGTCATTCTTTTTACTGAGGAATTGATAATTTCCTTATATGTTTCAGAGATTTCATCTTGGTGTGATGAGTGAATGTGAGAACTATAAAAATGAGTGGTACAGAAGACTGAATTCACATATGAGGAAAATAAATAACATTGAGAATAGTGATATTAATGCCAATTATTTAAAACAAACAAACTTAATTTCATCACCACTCTTATAAAAGGAGGATCTATCTGAATTTACAACAATGCCATGGATGATTTGACCTTTTTCAAAGGCTGGTGAGCAGAAATCCACCAAAAGGTACAATGTCTGTTAATAACATTGAAGAACTGAAAGAACATGTTGAGAAGAAATATATAAATACATATTTTTATAGATGCCTGCATTCAATAACTTTTTGTAAAGCTTGGCTTCTTTAATATGCAGGAAAAAGGAAACAATCAAACAAAATTTAATGATCTTGTTACAAAATTTGACGATAATTTAATAAGACGCCTATCAATCATAGTTACAAGAATAAACATTAATGATACAATGTTTAAAAAAATAGTAGTGTTGAAGGAAAATGTGTCCAATTATATGAAACTGTAAACCGCAACCAAGTTTTGAGAAATAAATTGTGAAACTGGATCAACATTGGTTGTATTTTGTATTTTCAAAAGTATTTTAAAATATTTTTTGGTATTTTGTACCTAAAATGCTTTTATGGAAATATTTTCTATTTGGTACATAAATACTTTCAATGAAGTATTTTGTACCTTAAATACTTTTTTTTATTATGCCTAACTCTGATCCTCTTAAATTAAGACATCACTCAGGTATTTTCAGGGCAACAGGCAATTGATACCAAGTTACGCAAACTATGATTCCATAGACATAGATCACTTTTGCTTTGAAAATATACACCTTTAATGAATATTAATCCTTGAAAATCCTTCTTCAATTATTTTTCACTTTATTCACATTAGCTCTTAACTTTGTGAAATAATCTTTCTGTAAAAGTAATTATCGCACTTCAATGACTTCCGGACCTTTGTCAAGAATTGTCAAACTTACCCCCACTTTTAGGAATTACAGATGTTCTCCAGTTTGTGAAGTAGAACAATGCCCAACTATGTACTTACTCATGTTTCAAAACCTAAGCATAACTCAATACTGATCTGACATACATGACAAATATTTCATATTGCACTTTCTGTGCCCAGTTGAGAAACAATACAGAATTCTAAACATTTTGAAATGCTTTTGGCTTAATTTTAATTTTCTCATTGAAATGAAATGAGATTAAAATTTGGCAATTGTGTTACAAATTACAAAAAAAATTGAATTTGAAACGGGGCACAGTCCCCTTTCCTCTGATCCATCACTGGCTATGCAGTACAATGGTTTATGTGCATACCAGGTCTTAACAAACATTCTATACATTACATTAACTTGTTATATTTCATATAAAATACTATTTTCTTGCATGTAGGTGAGAGTGTATGTTAGATTTCTGTAGATGTAGATATCATTTGCTATGAAATAAATTTTAAGGCCTGATAAACAATGTTTTAACTTCAAAAATTTCAAAATGTTTGGGTTGAGCAATTTTAAACATTATTGTGAATTTTTATAAATTTATTGTGTCTGATATATTTTTGAAAAAATGTATACATGTAGGTTAACAGCATCAATAGAGGTCAAGTCAAACACAAAATCTGAAACTGGGAGAGGTGGCTCAGGGTCAAAACTAATCTCACTGCAGTTCCTTTGATAGGTCATTGGGTTCGAGTCCTGATGGTGACAGGATTTTTGACACTTGCCAGATAGTTACGTTGAGCTCTGTCACTGGAGGAGGATTCTAGCAGCCAGCTGCTTTCATCGGTAGTTTTTCATGGTTTCTCCAACTGATACCATGTGAATGCCAAAGCAGTATGGGCCATGGACTCTGCATGATATTTTGATCTGCACTAAACTTTGCTGAATCATTTATTCATTCCTTACTATTTAGATAAGTGTTTTGTAAACATTACAGTTTATTTTCAAGTTGTTATATATGTTTGTTAGAACCAGCTGACGTACTCCCTTGTGCCCAGGTATTTGTTATTCACACTCGTCTGTTAGACAGAAAAATGAATGAAATCTGCCTACAGTGTACCTCCACCCAACCCTCTCGTGACTTGTTCTACCATGTTTGCTACTATCAACATTGCTTTTACCATCACTGTTACGAGTAGTTGTGATAAGATACTTCTAGGAAATTTCCAGAAACAATTTTTGGCCTTCAATTATTCGAAACCAAATTGTGCTACCAGAATGAACCAAAACGTATTTAGAATGAAATTTTATGGTATTTTGGAAAAGTTTTATCCATTGTATATTAAAGTGAACTACACCATTTTTGAGATATTCACAAAAAAAGAGTCCCGTAAATTTTAAGAAATAAATTTGAACTTTCAAGGATAGTAAAGATGGACGGAGGTAATTTTTAGCAAATCTCATGTAGAAAGTAATATTTCTCCAGATTTGGAGGCAGCGTGCAAAATTTCATTAAGGTCAGAATAAAACTATAGATTTGTATAAAATACAAACAGACCAACATTCTTCTTTAAATAAGAGAAATTAATAATTTGTTCCAAAAAACAGTCTAAATTTCCACCCCAAAAATACGCAAGTATCTCATCAAAATTGTTTTTGCCATTCCCAAGATAAGCCTGAGCAAATGGATAGAAAGAAAAAAAATTGTAAATACAATTGAATGTTTTTTTTAATTATCTAAACAAACAAATGAGACTGTAAAAAGGTAGTTATTTTGAAATCACATAAAGACACTTTAAATTTATGTACATAAATTATTTTCACACATTTGTATAACTCCATATCAAACATTGTTGTAGATTTACTAATAATGGAAAAATATAACTCCAGAAAACTTTTGATACTTTAATGTTTCAATAAAATTATTAAAACAGTTTTTTGTGATTGAGATACCTTAATATATCTAAATCTATAATGGATTACCAAAATAGCTTTGCAGCCATCATGGAATTAAAATGTTTCTGCAATTTATAGATTTTGCTAAATTTTCTTCTCATTTCCATTTTATGGCATTCAGATAAAGTACTTTTTCTCTTCTTCCTTCCCTTCACTGAAATGATGACTGAAAAAGAACTGAAACTGAAAATGATGAGGTGTTAAAGAATGTGTACACAGATGAAACACAGTGGTGACTCGAATCATATGTTCAGTTAATCCCTAAAGAAATTGAAAATTATTTCACATATCTGTATTCATTGCATAAAAGGAGTTATGTCCAAAAATGAGATATTGAGATATGGGTAATTAGGTGTTTTGGATGTAACGCATCGAAGCGCCGTCCACTACCGCACCCTTGCCACCAGGAGATTTGAGTGAACTAGAGCCTGGATCTTTACTTAATTACGTTAGTTATCATTTTTTCATAATTTTTTACACTTTTGAAGAATAAAAGTAGACATTTTAATACTTCCGGTAGAGATATTCATTTAAGATACTAGAAAAAGGCAAGAAAATTATCATTTTTATCTTTCAAAGTTTCATAGTAAACTGTATGTTTGGCCGTGCACAGTTCGTGGGAAAACCCTTCATGGGAATAATTGTCAATGTTCAAATTACTGCGTTTCTGACGTAAAACAGGTTACGGAGTTACCATGAATATCTTTTCCCCCTCCTTAATTCGTTCTGAAATAAAATGAAACTAAATTTAGTCGTTATCGAAAATGAAGTCCTCGGCTGGCGAAAATAAACTAGAAAATCCTAGTTTTGAGTGCACAGAAGAATGTATGCGTTTCTAGTTCATAAAACAAATTCTTCTTTAATTATTATAAATTTTTATGCAGCATTACAAAATAAAATGAATACAAATTGTTTTAACTTAAAACATTAAAATTTTTGTAAATGGGAGATACAAGCATTTCTTTAAGTCTAAAGGGGTAAATGCTAGCGTGACCGGTGGGGATTAATCCGAAGAGGTGGCTCAGTGCATCGACTGCTGTCACTGCAGTGTTTCTGACCGGGAGGTCCTAGGTTCCAGTTCCGACAGGGCAAGATTTTCTACACCAGCCCTTCCCCTAGGTCGAGGCCGTTTAGTTGCTCTCTGGAGAAAAATTCTACAGGTCTCATTTGTAGTTTTCCGTGGTTTATCCGATCAACACCAGGTGAAAGCCGGAGCAGTAACCTAACACACGGACCGCGCGCGTTCTTTCCTTCCCCTTCCTTGTCCTATGCACACTTAGACAAACATGCGTGGCTCTACACCACCACACATGCCGGGAGACCGATTGGGAGCTTACAGCATGTCTCTCTCTTTCTCTCTCTCTCTCTCTCTCTCTCGCTCTCTCTGGGGCGGTGCCCGCTGGAGGGAGATACCTAGTTGGGGAAGCCGACGATAGATCGGCGCCGGATCCCGCCATCCATTGGGAAAGATCACCGCCACCTCCAAAGGAAAAACATCCACTGCACTTTCGGGAATAATTACCTTAGCAGTTAACGCGCCTGCCCACGGCCGTGCCGACCGCCTTGCCCCTGCCCCTGCACTTGCATGGGTGACGTCACGAAATTCTACGTTCATCATAGGTTATACTACCACGAGTACTTTACAAATTGTAAAGTACGACTCTTGAAGCGATGAGGGGATTTATCAGAGAATTTCCAAAGCACGAGTGGTTATTAATAGGATTATTTCCGGAATGAAATTATTTCCAACAGTTCCAAAATGCGGCAAATATTGAAAATGTTAAATCAAAGAGGTTACACACGCTCGTTTATTGGACATCGATATAATGATCAATTCATACCGCCTCCTAGGAAAGACGAGTCACGGTTTATGATTGGCCAGAATTGAGAACTGATAAGAAAAAGCGAATAGAAAAAGTGAAAAACCTTTTGAGATACACCGACCTGATTGGGGCATTTTGAATGTGTAGTTAAACTATTGATTTGAATTTCACGAGTGGAATAGTCATTTTTTCATCATCTCCACGGTCACGACCACTTCCGGTTCGACGTCCACCGTTGTTTTGGGAACTCGTTTTCCAAACGGACGATATTTCCACGCCTTTTGAGAAAGTGCTGCTTTGGCATTCTGTGTAGATGCCAAAGCAGCACTTACTCAAAACGCCACCTCTCTCTCTCTCTCTCTCTCTCTCTCTCTCTCTCTCTCTCTCTCTCTCTCTCTCTGTCTCTCTCTGTCTCTCTCTGTCTCTCTCTGTCTCTCTCTGTCTCTCTCTCTGTCTCTCTCTGTCTCTCTCTCTGTCTCTCTCTGACTCTGTCTCTCTCTCTGTCTCTGTCTCTCTCGCTCTGTCTCTCTCTCTGTCTCTGTCTCTCTCGCTCTGTCTCTCTCTCTGTCTCTCTCTCTGTCTCTCTCTCTCTCACACACACACACACACAAACACACACACACACACACACACACACACACACACTTTTGAAGGGTTGTCTTAACCAGAAAAACACACAGAAAAAAGAAAATGAACACTTCACACCCAATTTATTTGATGCATTTGTTTGTTTTTTTGTATTTAGAAACACTTCTGCCGGTGTATTAAGCCATTAACCACCGTTGTCTGCGTCTGCTCTGAAACAAAGAAAATAAATTGTTAGCTGTTTTGTACTACCTCAACTAATCGTTATGTTGAATTCATTACGACTATTCCACTCGTGAAATTAAAACCAATAGTGTCTAACTGTGCATACAAACTGGCCCAACCAGGGTGGTGAGTCTCAAAACGTTTATCGCTGTTTCTATTCGATTTTTCTTACCTCTTCTCCCTACTGGCCAATCATAAACTGTGACTCATCTATCTTAGGGGTTTTATACATCGATCGCAATGTCGATATCCAATAAACATCCTATGTACGATAACATAACCTCGTTGATTTTAACATAGTTTTCAGTTATTTTCAATATTTGGCACATTTTGGAACTCTATTGGGCGTATTTCACTCGTGTAATAGTCGTATTAAGTACCAATCGTGCTTTAGAAATTCTCAAATAAATCCCCTCCTTGCTTCGCGAGTCGGGAATTTATAGACAATTTCCAAATCACTCGTTAGTATTAATCGCGCAACTTTTCTTGAATGATAGATTGAAGAAATGCGGGTAGAGTATTAGTTACGAAATCGGCCACTAGATTTTATGAAGCAATGTCAATCTCTATGTAATCAGTCATGTCTTCACAACTTTATCAATAATTTGCGTTCTAACTTTTCCCAAGAGTTCGAGGCATTTCCTGTGATGGATTTTCACCTGCTTCAGATATTTCTTTAGATTTTTTGGAGAAAATCACGGACGGAAGTTCTAGTCTTCAACTGAAAATAGTATATATTTCACGCCAGGGAGGAAGTGTTTAGAATGTTGCCGTCAGTGCTCCTTGCCTTCATCTGTTAATTGTACCAGAGAGGGGGAAGCAAGGTCATCGTTCAAGAAAAGTTGCGCGAGTAATACGTATTCTGTTTATTAATGCCTTTAAATAATATTCAATTATATGTATACACACTCTGCTCTACTACGGCAGTATTGGGGCATCTATCTAGTTATGGTTAATGCTGAAAGTGGCTTTTCAGAAGAAATACAATCGGGCCCGCTTTCGTAAGTTCTGCAATTGTAACTCTTCTACTATAAATACATGTAGCTAAGGGAGCATGCTAACTAATAAAAACTATTTACAACGGCAAATGAGTTACAGATTTTTGCTCTTATTCCTTATCTTGCCGTAAGTGAAGGAGTAAACTTATTACCCCGAGAACATAAATGACGATTATTTCAATAAATATATTTCCCACTAACGTTTCACAAAGCTAGAGAAAACGTACACAAATAGTGAAGTTACACTGATGTTCACAAGCAAAAGAACCACATCAGCATTTTCTCAATTAATCAAGCAAAACTGTTCGAACAATCCGGTCATGATGAGGGTCTTTGGCCCAGCAGCTGATAACGTGCAAAACGTGTTGCAGGCATATTAGTGTTTTAGGATTATACAGTGCAAATTATAACTAATGTAATAAATATCATTTACATAAATCATTATCACAAATCAATTGTTTGTGGATATTGTGTTGTGTTCTGTTGACAGTGACACCTGATAAATACGATTCTTATGTCGGGTGACATTATAGACATAGGATGTGCGTAATTTCTCCAATCCTTGTGTAAGACGGTTTTGACATAAACCACTGATTCGTAAATGAAGAGGCAAGGCATTTGCAGTACATCTAGCTTACAAAAGACGGATTTAAAATAATCACGTGGTGAGATTTGCTTATTACTCTTATAATTGTTTTCTGTAATATGAAAATCTGGGAACTATGGAATATGTTTCCCCATAATATTATGCCATTATCTGAAGAGGGAATGTACATTCGCAAAATATTCACAAGGAACTGTATGAAGGGTGTCTGAATTTTAAAGAATTCTGAAATCATGGCAAAGAACATAACCAGTTGCCTATTTGAAATGAATAACTGCAGTACAACAATTTGCAAAACAAAAATGCACTTTTTACTTCATTTTCTATTAATTTGTTAGTACGAAACCAATTTGTAACTTTTAATTTTGTATTATTACTGTTCCAAAGAATATTCTTATCACCAGCGAACAAAACTGTTCATTCCACGTTAAAATTGCCGCGGCCATATCTTTATGTGTACGAAAAAGGGACAGACCCTAAAATCGAACCGTGCGGGATCTCGTGTACTACTGTACTACTGTGAGACTGAAGTGGTACATCCACCTAATTCCATCCACCTAACCTAACCTAATTCCAATTCGCATATCTATCGCGACATCGCATGGTGTTTCGACCAGTCGGTGGTAAGGAGGATACGATTTTAGATACCTCCGAACCCAACAAGTTCTATCGAAAATAGCGATCCTAAAGAAAGTTTGAATCGACTTCAGAAGGTCGATATTGTCTAACGCTTATTGTACTCGGAAACTAATCACCAGATAGTTTTGAAATATAAATTACTACAATCATTGTTTAGAAACTTAATTTTATGACATTTCAATATTATTTAATTTAATTATATTAATGTTTGTTTATTGATCCAAGGTAAATGTTTGTGCCCAGGCACTCTCGCACACTCCATGAAAATTCTTCTGTGAGAATGCACCTCGTATCTGGCGAGATTGTTTAATGAATCTCAGGCAGCAGAGTGGCATACGAGTATTTCTAAATCGTAACCATCAACCCCAAATTGAGCCTTCTCATTGGTCAGAATCTTAGAGCCATTGGAAGTAGTTGGCATGGTAAACAGCATGTGTTGGCATGGTGTCGCGAGTAAATCGAGTCGTGAGGATTGGCGCGAGTTGCGAGATTCGGGTCAGTCGAGTGCACTCTGCAGCACACGTGTTTCTTCATTCACTATTCATTCACCACGATGTAACAAATACCTTTGTAAGAATATTACTTACACCATTCTATTCACTCAGCCATTCATCTCAATGGTTTATGTTATTCAAGAAGGTAATTGGCTTCAAAATTGAAGAGAACATCGTAATACTATTAATGTATTCTAAGAATAAATGTTCCTTGCTCCAGAGTTA
>BOPP01000212.1:264836-290037 GCA_017312745.1 Gryllus bimaculatus
ACCACAAAAAAGAGGGGAAAACGAGGAAATTTTTTCGGTAAATTTGGGCAATTTTTTTTTAGCACGCAAAAAAAATCATCCCAATAAGACCTTTGCCCTTTTAAGTTACGTTTCCCCCAGTGACATAGTTTTCGGTGATTTATTTAGCTTTAATATTTGTAAATAATGAATACAAATCCTTTGTCCTAAGTAAGAAAGGTTTTAAGCTTTGTTGTGAACAGTTAGCCAATTCAATAAATTGAGTCGATTGGCGAGAATTAACAAAGGTTCGCGTGCGAGGCACTTCTGCGGACACTTTCCTCTTCAAAACTATCTGTGAAAACAGGCACGCAACCAAGTGTCTGGCTGTGCGAGCTAGTTTTATTTAAGGTGTATCTGTGAAAACCTTTAGGTATGTATTTTGTAACTCCATAATCATTCATGTTCAATGCCATTAAATTTTAGTGTTTTCAATGTAAAAATGTTTTTTTCTATATTTTTACCAAAAGTAATAAGTTCCCTATCAGACTACACCTTAGGAAAAAATGCTTTAGTAGATGGGCGGCCTATGTAAACTTGGGTTAAACATCATTTCCAAATATGAATATCATGTCTGTCTGGAAAACTAGTATAGGGGTGGCGGATGGGTTACGAAGCGCAAAAATCTAGTCTTTTAATTTCTCTCCAGGTGGCACCTTTTACACGAATTCTTGAAGGTGCCGCTGTCATTGTAAGTACTTACTTGTAAAATGTTATTATTGCTATTTATTGAAGTTCTAAAAAATGTAAATAGAGATTCTTTTAATACAATCTATTCATTTGTAGATTTTGTCTTCAAATTATTAGATTATTTACATTAAAATAATAATTCTTATTAATACCACTCTGCTCGGAATTTTATCGACATTTCCGAAATTTCGTGGTATTACCTAAGATGATAATTATTTCATCGCGCAGGTGTGTATCGTGTGTGACTATCCAGCTCGTGAAATTAAAAAAAATAGTGGTTAATATTAGCCCATACAAATTCCCTCATCAGGGTGGTGTGTCCTGCAAACGTTTATCGGCTTTTTCTATCCGATTTTTGTACCTCTCTTTCCCTACTGCCAATCATAAACTGTGACTCACTATCTTAGGGGCTTTATACATTGACCCGCAATGTCGAATAACTCCATAAACAACATACGATTTTACGATACTCCTGATTTTAACATAGCTTTCAGTTATTTTCAATACTTTGGCGCATTTTGGGAACTCTGTTGGACCATAAATTTCAACATCGTTGGAATAGTCCTATAATACCACTCGGTGCTTTGGGACTTCTAATAAACCCTCCGCGCTTCGCGAGTCGGGGATTTAAATCGCAATTCCCAAATCACTCGTTGCATTGCCTGTGATGATGAATGCTAATTCCTGTGCTCTTGCAGGTGAAGCGTTCCGCCTGAGGCGACGCCGGGGGCGAGGGCGGCGCGGGCGCGTAGCCGCGTGTCAGCCGGCGCGTCAGCCGGGGCGGGCGGCGAGGGGCGGCGCGGGGGCGGGAGGCAGCTTCGGCGTCGGGGCGGGCGCCGGGGCAGGGCGCCGGGGGGAGGGCGGCGGCAGCGGCGATCGCGCTGAGGCGGCAGTAAGCACCTCCCGCTTCTATATCGTAAACCGTCAAGCTGCCTCGCGGCTTAGCTCAGCGTGCTCGCTTCCCATGAACGCCAACTCCGGGTTCGATCCGCTCAGGCAAAGATTTCACTGGGCGAGTTTTCCTGAACTGTCCCATATATGTTTGCTGTGGACTCCACTTTTCAGGTTGAGATGACCATGAATGTGGCGTAGAGATGTTCTTCGTGCTAACCACAAGTACCCACTTTAAACGCCTGTGGTTGCTGGTCGGCCATGACCCCTATTCAGAAGACTTGTTACCCTATATAACTCATGACACCGGGTTATCCAGGATGGAAGAAATATCTATCCGGACTTGGTACAATTCCATGTACTTTAGTTAAGGATCGCACGCACAAAATACCTAATCTGTTGAGGGCTCACATGTTGGAAACTTTTCCTCTACTTACAGATCTTTTACGGTTTGAAATAAGTTTGGCGTGGGACAGTCTTTCTACCCTTCTCTAAGTATCAAGATGACGTTATTAATAATAGTTTAATTTATTAATTGATACCGCCTAAATAGTTATATATATTTATGAGCCGCCCTCGCCGCCCGCCCCGGCTGACGCGCCGGCTGACACGCCGGCTGACGCGCCCGCGCCGCCCTCGCCCCCGGCGTCGCCCTCAGGCGAACGCTTCACCTGCAACGAGGCACAGAATTAGCATCATCATCACAGGCAATGCAACGAGTGATTTGGGAATTGTCGATAAATCACTCAAATCCGACTCGCGAAGTTCGGAAGGGGTTTATCTGAGAATTTCCAAAGCACAAGTGGTATTTAATAGGACTATTCCACGAGTGAAATTATGTCCAACAGAGTTCCAAAATGCGCCAAATATTGAAAATAACTGAAAGCGTATGTTAAAATCAGAGTATCGTAAAATCGTATGTTGTTTATTGGATATCAACATTGCGATCGATGTATAAAGCCCCTAAGATAGATGAGTCACAGTTTATGATTGGCCAGTAGGGGGAAGAGGTAACAAAAATCGGATAGGAAAAGCGATAAACGTTTTGAGACACACCACCCTGATTGAGGGAATTTGTATGGCTAATTAAACACTATTGTTTTTAATTTCACGAGTGGAATAGTCACACCACGATACACCACCTGCTGCGATGGAAATAATTATCATCTTAGGTAATACCACGAAAATTTCGAAATTGTCGATAAATTCGCAAGCACGAGTGGTATTTAATAGGATTATAATTTAAAATGTAATAATTAAATAATTTAAAGACCAAAAATCTACACATGAATAGATTGTATTAAAAGAATCTCTATTTACATTTTTTAGAACTTCAATAAATAGCAATAATAACATTTTACAAGTAAGTACTTACAATGACAGCGGCACCTTCAAGAATTCGTGTAAAAGGTGCCACCTGGAGAGAAATTAAAAGACTAGATTTTTGCGCTTCGTAACCCATCCGCCACCCCTATACTAGTTTTCCAGACAGACATGATATTCATATTTGGAAATGATGTTTAACCCAAGTTTACATAGGCGCCCTCTACTAAGCATTTTTACTAAGGTGTAGTCTGATAGACTACTTTGGGTCAAAATATAGAAAAACATTTTTACATTGAAACACTAAATTTAATGGATTGAACATGAATGATATGGAGTTACAAAATACATACATAAAGGGTTTCACAGATACACCTAAATAACTTGACTCTCACAGCAGACACTTGGTTGGTGCTGTTCACAGATAGTTTTTGAAAGAGAAGTGTCCGCAGAAGTGCCTCGCCTTTGTTATTTATGCATGGAACGCGACCTTTGTTATTCTCGCCATCGACTCATTATGAATGCTAACTGTTCACAACAAAGCTTAAATTCTACTAGACAAGGATTTTGTATTCATTATTTACAATATTAGCTAATAAATCACCAAAACTATCACTGACGTAACTTTAAAGTCAAAGTCTATTGGATGATGCGTGCTAAAATTGCGAATACCGGAAACAGGCACGCACACAATGTCACTAGTTACAATGATTGTACACAGAATTTCAGAAACGATGAATGAAGAGGGGGTGGGGAACGCTTGGAATGGCTAATGCAATGAAGTGTTCTATTATCCGGGAGCTAAAATTTCTAACTTTCAACTGCTGCTAACAACGAAATGTTGCTACCTTCATTCAATTATAATACGAAAACGACGATTATACGTAAAATAATTCGATAGCTCAATAAAACATGTGTTAACTTGGGATTGGGCACATATCATTTTTATTCTTTTTTGACAAAAAATAAATAATAATTCAAATTAACACTATTTCTGCGAAAACTTCCTGAGATAATTTTGTTACGAATTAATGTTATCATCTAGCTAACTTTGAAGATGAAAGTGTGTCTACAACCAATATTAGTATAGAAATTAATCATAAAAAATCTCAAGAAAACGTTGAATAAACTGAATAGAGTATTGTATTTCCACTAATTACTTAAGAACGACAAAATCTACTGACTGAAAGATATAAGGAACTTTCAAAGTAAATGTGACGTAATACTGGAAATAGCAAAAATTTGAAAGCTTCTTGCAATTACAATATACTTGATTTGCTAGTAGTTATAAATTATTGTCAAATTCTGTCCAAATTCCAAACGTTTCCGCTAATTTGAGAGACAAGTTGCATGTGTTAGTATCAGTATTAGAAACAGATTTTATAGGCACATGCCTCAATTTAATAGAAAATATCTTCAAAAGAAATAAGTTGAAATGACTTAATAAAAATGTAACCAAGTACTGAACATTAAAATGAGTAATTATCTTTACAATAAAGCTCTCTCTTAATTAATACTGCTTTATTATAATTCTTAAAATAAAGCAGTGAATTTTCAATTTTTATTTCTGAACTTCACTTCTCTTACTGCAGTTGTCTTACACATAACTCCAAATCATTGTTTTGCAATCCCTATTTTCTAGCACTTACCAGTACAGCGACCACAATAAGGCTGGCGAACGCCCTCATATTGTCCCTACAGAAAGTTGACTCAGGTGAACTTCAAATAATGTCCTCTCTGCTTGATACAGGCGTTTGTATAGGAACTAAAAAGTCCCTGCGACTATACTTTTTACTTTCTCTCCTTACGAAGGAAATTCGTGCGCCGGAAAACGGCGAATTTTTTGGTGTCTCGTCAACCAGGATATTGTGCTAACTCCACAAAGTCAATAAAAGTCCAGGTGTCGATAAAAACCAGTGAAAGCAAACGAATATTTGGTGTTCATCGGGTCGTGAATGATTTAAATGTTTTTGCTTCATGACGTAGCCAAGGTTGCATCGAACAAAGCTCCTTTATTTTTCGGTACTGTAAAAATTTTCAATTTCTCTAAAATTTGTGTATGAGATGCAAAGCATCGTACCTAAACTGTTGAAATCAGTTTTAATAGTGGGTCCGACAACGAAAAAGTTTATTTTCTCAAGGAATGCATTGCTGCAACTGTAACGAAATGAATTTGTTTTAGTTTTTGAGAAATCTTCATAATTTCATATACTAGTTTCACGAAAATGAAAGTTCCCGTTCCGAGACGTAACTCATGGTGTAAACAACAGATAAGTTTTAATTTTCTTTGCTTTTTTCAAATACTTTATGCTCACTGACGTTTTCAAATACTTTATAAGGTAATATTTTCTTTTGTTTCGTCAGAAGACTCACATTGTAAAGGCATTATATTTGACTAAAATAAATTCTCAGTAATTATTCTTGCAGAAACTCAATAATCCTAGTTACCTACTTTGGTAATATTTTGTTCAAAGTAATAAATCAACGACTAAGTCTCAAAGGCCTCCCCATTCTCAGATCATCAAAAAGGCGTACGAGTGGTATTTTGAAACAGAGGTAGATGGAGGGTACGTGTTGGGCACAACAGAACGTTTGTTCACGTTGATTCCATTATTTAATTGGCTGGTTGTATCGAACCCACCCATTTATATTTACCGCA
Source organism: Gryllus bimaculatus (assembly GCA_017312745.1). Taxonomy (NCBI): domain Eukaryota; kingdom Metazoa; phylum Arthropoda; class Insecta; order Orthoptera; family Gryllidae; genus Gryllus; species Gryllus bimaculatus. The sequence goes on from BOPP01000212.1 coordinate 270,418, forward strand.
CCACTGTTGTGGAGGGAACCTAGAGACCACCTTACAAACTGCTACTTTTATTTAACGAAAGTAACAGGAATCTCAAGTAAATCAAAACACAGTTTCTTAATAAGTGATACAAATCAAAATACTGTTTCTTAACCAAATTTGGAATCTGCACTGCGCCCAGTTCTACATTGTGATTCCCTCCCCGATCCAAACCCACCATCGGAATGGACACTGAAAAATGAATCAGTCGACGATAGTGACAAACTGGTGTGTAAACAAGAACTTCATGATCACGAAGATTAAGTTCTTGATTACACACTATCTACAGCGGTTACAACTACGGCCATTTTAACAAAACAGTGATATATTAAATTAGTTTTTCATTTGTATTGTATATTTTAAAAAAGACTTAATATGTTTGTAACAAATAATGTACCTCAGCTTCCGGGTCAATGACCCCATATCGATCAGGTTTTTGTCCAGTTTCCCTGATCCATTGAGCAAAGGCTGAGATGGACCCTTGTTTTGCTTCTAGTCGTAAATGTAGCTTCACTATGCACACGTTTTGTTGAACTCTCCTTTTGCATGTAATGATAGGAATAGAGGTAAGGGCGAATAACTATTTTCTTAGCAATGCAGAAAAATCATTCTTGCAATTCGTTTACAACTGCAAATAAGTTTTCTATAACTCGGAAAGGAAAAGTCTATTTTTTTCAAATATTGCTAAAATCGAGATTTTTTAAAATTTATTTTTGTTTATTTATTTTAAACTTTTACTCATCTTTCAACTATTTATAGTTAAAATGACGGGAAGGGATTCTGGAACTCAAGAAAACGTGAGCAGGTAATGTTTCTCCCTCATAAGTCACATACAGTTTTTACTGTGTTTTTTATACTAAATGATTAAATAAATCTAAATCTTGTTGCAGGCAGAATTTAACGATCTTTAAGACATCTAAATTTTTCAAAGAGCCAAACAGAATTACTTCGTGTTTCCTTCATTCCTATTTGAATTTCGTCTCACATAATCTTGGAGACGTGAGGTTAGGTGAGCGATTTCACCAACATATCCCTGCAATGGGAAGATGGACACCAAACCTTTTGGCGAACTACTGCTGGATACTCCTACAAGGAATTTCACCATCCCCCCTCAAACTGAAAGTTTCCAGAAAATTTTTCTACTTTGCAGGTGTATTTAAGCTATGATCAGTTTTCTCGTACTGTTTATGGTTTGTAACACAAACAATTAATTATAAAAAAAATTTAATACAACAATTTTTGTAATACAAAAAAATGTTACATGATCTGTACAGTTTCCTCCTCAATTGTTACTGACTCATTTCGAAGTTTCTCGAACGTGTGATATGTGACGTATCTTTCTCAGAAAAAATGGTACGTGATGGAACATTTCTGACTTAATTTTTGCAATCAGCATATGTGATTCAGTAAGGAACACATACTTTCATCTCGCGGCAAGACACAAAGTTCAAATTTGTTGTACTTTATTATATGGTATATACGAGTATTAAGTGGAGTGGAGTTGTCAAAATATTTACAGGTGGGAGGAGGACTGTAGCTAAATAGATGGATATGACTCAATTTGCAGTGTCTTGTTTAAATTCTTGAAATTACTACTTGTTCTTTTCTATAAATTGAATGGATGAGAAAGAGAACGGTATAAATAACAATTTATAAATTCTAATAAAACTATTGAATTCAATATCACTGTAAAGCCGTGGTGCTTTGTTTCATCATTAAAATCACGGCGTTTTAATTGTTCAATAAACCCACGAAATTACATCGCAACTGAAATATAGCCTAAAATAAACACTTTTTTTCTCGGAATTTATAAAATGTCACGTATTCCGTCCTGCTTTTCACCCATTCACTTAGTAATTTTTCACGTGTAAAAATAAGATTTACACTTTTTTCCTTACCAAGGCCCGTGAGTTTTTCTGCCAAAAATTCCACGTTTTCCGGCCCACGTGTGACACGCGCACTGGATAGGTACTGCACGGACGGACGCAACCGGGCGGATGGCAGTTTTTGGGTCACGCGCAGCGCCGTCATCACCCTGGTCGAGAGGTGCATTGAACCAGGCCGACGAACTAGGGCGACATCGGTAAATAATTATAATATGTATTGTTATAATTTGTTATTTCTGGTTTATATATTGTAGTTTATGATAAAACGGTATATTTTCATTATACAGAAAATTGCTTTAATATTTATAGATAATTAAGGATTATATAATCTTTCTTCTTCTTCTTCTTCTTCTTCTTCTTCTTCTTCTTCTTCTTCTTCTTCTTATTATTATTATTATTATTATTATTCCTTTTATTTTAGGCTAGAGCCCGTTTCTTTACAAAGGATACTTAATTAATTTTTTTTTAAACCTGATACATTACATTTATGTAGTCATATTTATAAATTGGCACTATATTCATGCTGTTTTGTTTCACAAAATGTCTTTCCACCAAGTTCTTGGACGTCCTACACTTCTCCTTCCTCCTTGGACGTCCTACACTTTCACCAGTCTGTCTTCTTCCATTCTGTCTATATGTTATTTCTCTCAGGTCGCAACTCACTGCATATTTTGCTTCTTAATTGAGATTAATTGAATAATCATTACTTTTTGAATGCAACCCAAATATTATATTTAACTACAATCCCTGTTCAGCTCATTGTAGGGCACCTTGATTCCATTCATACTATAATCCTAGAAGTAAAATGATAATAAAAAATGTTAATGTGAATAATCATTGTAATGGATTTGATGAAAATTGAGTAATTATAACAGGTATAATTAAGGCAATTTCTACATCAAAAATTAAGAAAATTAATGCAATTAGGAAAAATCGTAAAGAGAATGGTAAGCGTGCGGATCTTTTTGGGTCAAATCCACATTCAAATGGCTAAGTTTTTTCTCGATCTAATATGGTTTTCTTTGATAGGATTATTGATAATATTATTAGGATAATTTCTAAAATTAAAGTGAATATAATAATGATAGAGATAATTAAAATTACTTATTTTGATAATCAATCCTTTTAATTGGAAGTTAAATGTACTAAATAAGTTAACTACCTCATCAGTAAATTGAAATATATAATAATAATAATAATCATACAATATCTACAAAGTGTCAATATTATGTTGCTGCTTCAAACTACACTTTTATCCTTACGAGTTAATAAACTACATAGAAGATAACTATTCATTCAAAAAGTTTAATATTTCACCAGTCACAGAACAGTTTATGGGGCGCCGTTGTACAGTTCATCCCTGCGTGCGCTTGTGGTCAAAGATAGCGCCTAAACTGTTCAGGCGGTTAACTATTAGTGTTTAATGAACAATTGGAGTTTAATAAACGCCACCTACATAGATCTATTTAGGTGTTATTGGTTTAAATCTCCGTCTACCCACGAAGATTGCAGCGCTAAAACACGTAAAAACACGTGCTTAGAAATTTTAAAAAATTTCTGGCCGGATGACCCCTCGTATGTCTCGATTGGTGCACGGGAAGTGGCCTAGACGCCAGTGACAGTTTTGCACACATCTGCCCATATGTACACTCAAGTGTTTTACTCGGATATTGTGTAGGGAATACTATAGGCCTAACAACTCCTGACGTCAGCACATCTAGTCCTTTGTTTTGCGAAGGTTATGACCGACACGAATTTCTAAGCTCTAAGTTCCCGACTGGTCTCCCGGCAGTGTGATAGTGCAGTGCATGTGTGTGTGTGTAATTCAGAGGTCAGAATAGGTCGTGAAAGAGGCAGGAAAGATCTGTGGCCCGTTTGTTGGAGTACTGCTCCGGCATTCGCCTGGTGTTGATCGGAGGAACCACGGAAAACAGGTAAGACCACGGATCAGAGCAGCCGGCCGCGAGAATTCTCCGCCAGACAGCAACTGAATTCGACCGAGTTGAAAATCCTACTATCGAACCGTCGTGACTCGGCCTATTTGGATAGAGCAATATGGCGTTTATGTCATCTTGTAGATAACATTTTGCACTATCCCTACCAAAACTTCAAAGAAACAATTTGGAGCCGTTTTGGAGAAAATTTTGAAAATGCCCGGAGGGCGTCATGTAATCTACCTCCAAATTTTGAAGAATATTTTTCAAAATTTCAAAGTTTCGAGCAAGATGGATAGGCGTTTAGTCAATTTGGAAAAAAATCCTTTGCATGGCTGTACCTTCGTTCCAGGCACTAATATTGTTCACAGTCACCAGATGAACGGGCGGACGGACGGACAGACAGACGAACGTTTAAAAAAACACTTTTTCGGTATCTAGGGACCCCAAAACATATATTTCGATACCGATTTTCCTCAGCATTACATAACTTTCTCTATACTACGTATATTATTCCGTATATACGTACGTATACAGGAAAGTAAAAATAGTCTTCAGAAAGAATGACAGATTTTATTAAGGTGAGTTGATTTGCACCTGCTACATATTTATTATAATAATTTCAATTTGTTTCACTGTAATCGTAAATGTCATTTTAATTTGATTTGTAATAATTTATATTCAAATTAGATTCCTGAAGAGGAGGAAAAGTGTTCCTCGAAACGTTGAGAGATGTAAAATGCTTAAAAAATTAACAGAACATTTTAATGAAATTTCAATCACAAATATTACCATCACTGTATATAAGTTATAAACTAATGCTGGATATTTACGCCTAGAGCAGAGCTTCATTCAGCATAGCTACGAGAGATTCGTTTAATTTTTGAAAATAAACTGTTAAGTAAAAAATCTCTCTCTGTACTCATTTTATTAATTTGGTATTTAATACGTATATGACTGTCTAAAATAAACCTGGACAAAAAATCTAAAGAATTAAAACAGCGCTGCTGACTCACCACTTTGCGCAGAAAGTCACCCATTCTGCCCCGATTCATTTTTCGGGTTTCTCCCCCCAACCCTTCAGTTACTGTGGAGGTTTCCTTGTGACACGATTGAGATACGTCTGTTTGTGCTTCCGATATTTTCCACATCTCATAATTAGTTTTCTAGTTTCTATTATTAGTTCGAACATTTTCTTTTCAATGCCCATATTATGAGAAACGTGATCCATCGCGTTTTTAAGAACCTGAGTTGCGGGTTGCATTGTGCAAAATTTTAATGGAAGCTATCCACATTTTGTCTGAGACGTCGGTCTGTGTAATAAATCTGAGTCACATATTTCACGCGCGGATTCCCGGGGAAGGAAATTACTCTCCCTAAAATTTTTCAATAACTATTAACTCAAACTTGTCACGAAACTTTCAAGCAAACATATTTTCGGAGGATCATCAAAAGGAATAGAATCGTATCGCAGCATGAGCTCCACCAAAACATTTTGAATTTACCCAACCACCGTTTTTGTCTAGATCCGTCCCTGCATATTAAAAAAATTAGGACATCCTCTAAAAATATTTCCATTTTATAACTGATAGAAACGTACTGCACAGTCATCTCAAAACATTTTTTTTTTTTTTGATAGAAAAAAAAACATGTTTTAATTTCAAGGATTGAATAAGGCGCTGCGTCAAAAGAGATTATCCTAAGAGACCTATGAACAGGGTGGCGAAGTGCTTAAGCAATTAATAGAAATCACTAACAAACCTCCAGAACATATTTTATTTTGATAACTTCTTTCCTCATTTTGAAATGAAAAAAAAAGAAAAGAAATTGGAAAAGGCATTATTGTGCAGATGGTAATAATGAAAAGTAATGTTAAGAAAAAATTTCCCATTACTGAATGATAGTTTTGCATCAACTAGCAACATTCCGTGTTATAAATATTATCCAATGATCCATGACCCATCATTCCATTATGCCAATCTTTTGGATATAGTTTAATTATACATCACGTTTTATATGATGTTTATTTTATTTTTTGAAAAATTTAGTATTAAATAATTTTTTTAAGAACAATCCCTTAAGAACATCCCCTTGAACAATGGGGGCCCTGTGCCCATACGTTAACACAGCACTGGTAATATTCTTTAGTCATTGCTAAGGCACATGTCTGGCACTGCAGTAAAAATGTACTCGAGACTTTCCTTGTAAGTAAAGAGACTGTAAGAGAAGTGTAGAGAGTCTGGTCTTACTAAACTCCCCTGAAAATACAGGCTAAGCAGTTCAGATAGTGCAAAACATACTTCATCAAAGCCTGTTCAGTGAAAACAAAGTAGGATTTGTATGAAAGGAATGGCGGAATATATATCCACTGATTTGAAAATAAGTTTCAGTAGCCTTTTAATTAAAGTAAAAATAAAACCTAAAATGCCTTTTATGTTTCAGGTGTATGTTCGTACACATCAAGTATCATGATCCCAATTTGGCCATCAATTTTATTTTATTTATAGAAAATACTGTAGGCATTTATTTTATAAAAATATTGTTCCTGATGCATTTGTACATCATAAAACTTGAAACAAATGAAACAATTTTTGTTCGATTCAAAAATATGGTACTTAATAGGCTTGTGTGTGAGAAGTAATGACAGATTTCATTAAAATTCCCTTCTTACTGTATGTGTATGATCTGATTTGATTGTTCTAAAACATAACCCTTGAATTTTGGTGACCTCTCCAGAATATAAATCCATTAAGTGCCATTGATCCTGGTATCCGCTGCATTAACATATCCATTTTTCTCTCTTGTGTGAATCTTCGTGTGATGATTACCCCCTTCCAAATGTTGAAAACCTACAATATTTTAATTAGGTAATTTTTCTCAAACTTATAGTACAGCCTCAACCATACAGTAACTTTATCTTGATTTTAAATTTGGTGATTTGGCTCTAAGACATGTAATTGTGAAAAAGTTTTTAGATGATTGAAAGTGCAGGAAAATGCATGTTGCCAATTCATTGTAATGCCTCTATAAACAATCTTTGGAGTTTTTTTCATTTTATTTGCAACAGAAGTATTTAAGTACAAGGAAGGTTCAGAAATGTTAATAAATATACAACAATTATTCTTATGTATTACCACACAATAGTAAATATCTCTAATGCTTATTTTACAACAAAAATTTCTGAATTAATATTGCACAATATTTTCATAGAATCCATCTACATTTTAATCAGAATAAGAATATTTTTTTCAAGAACTCAAGCACAACTCTACAAAAGGTTATACAATAATTCGTTTAACAATGATAATTTGGGGAAAGATTGTCTCGGTTTTACCCTTCACGGAAAGCCAGGTTGGGAAAAGGCAGTTTCCAAATATTCTTGTAAAAGCATTAAGCAAAGTAATCCAACTATAGCAGATCCACAAAGGATCTGATACAAGACCCTGTACATTTCTATAATTGACCCACCGAAATTTCTAACTGAAGTAGGGTTACACAGTATTCTAAAACTATACAGTTCTCCATATCAGTTTACCTCTTAACAGTAAGACCCAGGGCTGTTTTTACTATGTACATAGGTTTGGAAGAAATAGTTTTAAAACACAGAGATACAACATGCACTTATAGACAATAATGCCTGTTCAACCAGAGAAGTATCTCCTTTAAATAACATTTTAATGAACTCAATTTTACTAAGTAGCATTAGTTATGTAAATATATTGGCATTTGGAATACACTTAACATCAGAGCACATGTATATGAACATTTAACATAACATATTTTTCCCTCAGACGCAACAGTCTACTGTCTTGACACCACGATTACTGGGTTCTGTTTTTTTTTTTACTCTGTTACTAAGTATAGTAATAACATTCTATATAAACTTATTATTTTGCAACTGAATGATACAGAAACCATATTCCAAGCCTTAGATGTGTTGTACATACCTAAAATTTTAAAACAACTTTTTTAGTATCTAGTTATACCAATTTAACAAGTTACAAGCTATAACATTTTACATTTTTAACAACTTACGTAATGGTAACAGAGTTCATGCAGATGGATAGCTCCATGGAATTGTAAGTGAGAGTGCACCATAAGATTTAATCGGTCCCCATGCAAACACACCAGCTCGCTGCATTCTGGTTATGTTTGTTGGTCGCAGTCACAAATACAACTCACTTTGAGTCATCCACAGACAATGACTTAGGATCATTACAGAAGTTGCTAGATTCACACTCTCATTCTGACTTTGGGAAATTTATAATTTTTTCTACAAACTATCCAACAATCGTCAATCAACTTGTTCATTTTGATCTTCCCAACTGTTATTATTGATAAGAGCAAGACAGCTGTGGTCTATAATCATTATGACATCATCAGCTACAGCAATGTACACTTACAGGAAGATTGAGAAGTATTATATGTACTTTTGTCCCTTCCCTCATATGTACACAAATGCCCAATACTCATAAACAATATGAAGATTTTCTAGCTACTACACACAAAGATATAAGTATATATTGACTTTTTCTTGTGATATATGAATTGTTATAAATATATAATATACACAAATGCCATTTATCCAAAATTCTGTCTAATTTTAGGAAAGTACAACAAGCTTCCCTTGGAACAATCTACGGGACAAGATGATGAAACGTTACCATCAATTCATTTTCTCAGAAACAAACATAGCATGAACGTTTCAAGTATTTAAATTTGTATATATGTACATATAATGAAATAAAAACACACCAGTAATACAATAATTCGAATATAGGTCACGTATATATTATAATAACCCTTTCTTCTATTCTACAAAAATAGGACACATGACAACATTGACAGAGTTATCTGTGACTTAAAATTCTGAACGTGGTCAAGAATATCAAGAGTACATGAAAAGGGAGACAGAAGTGTGCTATTATGAAAATACAAGGGAATGTGCATTGTGCATTGAAGACTTCCAAACACTTTTATAGACCCTTTTGCGAACAATTCTTTGTTTGTTTTTCTACTCAGTATACTTGTTTTCAGGTATCTTAACACCCATTTGGATTTTGCATTTGAAATTTGGATGCATGAGACGCGTAAGTAACATAGTCAGGAACATTTGTTACATGACAAATAATAATATTGCCACACAGAAATACTTTAAGATAGATACGCTATTTCAGGACAGAAATTTTCATAACAAAATTAATGCCGGGGGAAAACAAGTAGCTTCATTCTAATAACTGAATGTGATACTGAAAGATGCACTGACCATGGAAAATGTATGGAACTTTATTCAGTACATGCTAAGATTGATTCTTCTTGCAGTTTGAAATTGCTAAATCAGTACTTCATATTTATCTGAGTCAAGATCGCAAGGATGGTTAAAAATCTTTCTTAGCACCACCAATACCTCCAATTAAATTATGGTATTAATTACAGTATTGCAAATTTAGATTTTCATAGATTTACAATCAATTAATATTGATACATGAATAATGCATTTTTTTTAAAAATTTAATAGAGAAGTTCATGAATAAGCAGTTGATTAATCAGGTATGGATTTGCAGGGACACACTGGCCTATTAGACTATGAGAGAAAAAATACAAGAGTATTTATCTACATCAGGTAGCTATTTGCAACACATTACTCTTTAGAAATGGGAATTATCCATTCTCAGAAATGTTAGAGGTTAGAAAATCAGACTGTTAGTGGTGTTTATTATAAATATTAGTGCCATTCACACCACTTGCTGCTGGCTTCTTTTCTTTACCTCAGTTCTAAGAATAAGAGATATACATACAACACAGAAACCAGTAAGCAAGAGTTGAAAGTTTATCTGATAAAAATATTAGAACAAAGTACCCAGTCTTCAATACAACTCTGACAAATAAAAAATGAGAAACCTTTTCAGAATATATTTCATGAAACTCTGAATTTCAAGAACACTTTGCATTCTGGCATTCAAAGCTGTTTTCTAATCTGTGATTTCTCTGCTATAATACAGTTCATGTTTCTTTTGTTCAGCTTTTTTTTAAGAAAACTGGGCAAATGTTCACATGCAGGAAAAGAGCAAATGCATTAGAGACAACAGGTAGATGAACAGATAGGCAGACAGATAAAATTTCTTAATCCTAACGACTAGGTCATCTTCCGTCACATAATTAACCTAGCCAAGTTTCTCACTTTTTTTGGTGAGATGCCTACAAAATGTGAGTTTACATTTTGTGATAAGAGAAAAAAATAAAGTACATATCGAGAAGATCATAAAGTAAAACACTTACACGAATATTCATTAGCGTAATTCTATTCAGTAGCTGCCATAGTTATAAATACATCAAACTCTCTTAACTAATTTGTTGGCGCTTCCTTGAAACAAGTTTGTTCAACAAGAATGTTGGAAGCTAATTGCCAATAATAAAGCATTTCAATGATATAATTTCTCTGGGCATGACAGTACATGCCGTGCCATTCAGCTTATGAGAATGTTATGGTGGATGTAAATACCTAGTTTACTTTATTAGATTTGCTCTTATTAGAGGAGAAATATAATATTACATTATAAAAGAAACACAAAAAGTTTTTCAATTATTATGTAAACTTAAGGGCTACAGGTATTCAACAATCAAAATTATTTGATAAAGATAAATGTGATTCTTTAATTATTGACATGACCAAAAATGATATCAGGATTCTAAGAATACTATCACAAATTATTCTGAAAGAAAATAGTTCTCAAAGGACCTATGAAGGAAGGCACATCAGGATGGAGGGGCATGGGATGATTAATGACCAACATCCATTGATGGCAGAGTTCACCATTTGGGATCAATTTATATTTTGCTGACTTGATAAAGTAGTTTTTGAAAAGTACATTTATCAAGCAAGACTCTTACAATGAGACTAGAAGACAATAATAGTATCAAAAATGACAAGACAGTTACAGGTCAGTTTGGAATAGTAGATATGAATGTGGTGAAAATTAATAAAAGTCGAAATTTTCTTGAGTGAGAAAAAATTTACTGCGATTATCGCAGAAGGAGTAACTTTGTTTTGAGGGCATCTGTATTTAGCCTTAAGGTCGATGTTCGTTGTGGGGAGAAATGTATAAAATTCAAAAGTCTTAATTTCCCATTATATGATGACTGAGGTAGAAAGTTCTTCATGAACCATTACAATTTCATATAATTATATGTATAATTCAATGTAACCAGGCAGTTACCAACAGTCCAGTATTTGCAGGACGTATCCGCCTTAGGCTTCTGATGAAGGCATCTTTGTCCTGAAGTAAACATCATTGAAAGGTATTTAAGATAATTGAATTATTATGAGTTATTTAATAACAAATGTTCAGCTTAATTGCATAAAATGTTCCAGATTTGAATTATATTTGTGTATAGAAGGCTTCTTTAGTTCAACTGCTGCAAATTGAATGAATATGTGGAGGAATTTCTGCCCAAAAGATATAGGTCAAGTGAAGCTTTAGATACAATACCCCATGGTAGAAGGTTCTGGCCAATGGATGTGTGTCAAATGATAAGATGGATTTGGATAAGACGTTTCAATTGCAAGAAGAGTCTGACAGGCATTAGATGAAGGAATGGTGGGAACAGGTGACCAAATCAATTAGTAGATGTTCTGTGAAGAATTAACCCATTATTCTATGAAGTATTACATTTTGTGTTTGCTGAAATTACTAATGAAATCACTATTAAAGCGATGTCAGCTGTAAGGATACAATTGGGGCCAATAGAAATCTACAATGATGGATGGGGGGGGGGAGGAATCCAATCATAGACAAATGCCTCTTTTATTTATGGATACAGCACATGTGGCATGGTGAAACGTATTTTTGAAATGTGAAATTAGAGTTAAACATCTACAGGGAAATGAAATGAGTGGAAATAAACCTATTGTAACCGCCACTAAGCACAGCTTATACGCATGGATACTGTAAGTATGGAGAGGTCAAATGGAATCAGGAGATATGACGTCAGAATTAGGTACCTTAGGGAAAACAATCTTTTGAAATCGCGGAAAAGCGAATATTTTGGGCACTTTATCAAGCTAATTCTGAAATTTAAGGTTAGGAAAATAGAAATCGCATGGGCACTACAAATAAGCGGCAGTCATAGGGAACCATAAAACGTTAGGCACCTACAGAGAAATAAATCTTTCCGAAAAGCGACTCCTTTTGAGGCGCAAGGCGAAAAGCAAGAAACGTGAAATGTGAGGTTATGAAAGCGGGGCATCGGCGAGAGCGCTCCGCCGCTACTCGAGCAGCGTGGAGAGCAGCGGTCGCCGGTGGTCGAGGCAGGCGCAGGGTCGAGCGCGTCGGGCGGCGGCGGGGCGGCGGCGCGGGGGGAGGGGGTGTGGGCGGAGGCGGGGGCGGGGGCGGGGGCGGGGCGCCGGGGCGCGCTCCAAGTGAGATGCGCTCGAAGTGGGGGGGCGGCTCCAGCGGGCTTGGGTAGGGCGAAGGCGGGACGCCGGAGGAGACCGGGGCCGCCCCCGCGCCGCCAGCGCCACTCGGGAGCTCCTGTGCAGCTTAGCATGGCCGCCGCGCTGTACAGCAGTCACCAATGGCACAGCAGACACACATAAGGCCCCCATTACAAGCAACAAACTGAGATGGCGGTTACCAGTAAAAGTTAACGGACTCATATCACAATGCGTTCCATAAGCTTATCACGTAAGACGTTACTTAATAAAGATTTACAAGTCTGTGGCTTTGCTTACGAAGACATAAGAAATGGAACATGTAAAGGTAACTCAAATCGGAGGATGAGTCGAGCATAGATGATTACGCCCATAATGAGAAGACCGCAGTCGATATTTGGAAATCGATTCTCCATCCAACCAGAAAAGTCTTTTCCAGCATAGAAAATTAATTTTTGCCTTACGTTATGTTAGGCATTGTTAACGACCCTTCGGGTCTATCTCTTAATGTTAATGTTTAACGTCTACCAGACGCTTCTTTATGCTTAATGTTTTGTCTATACGTATGCTTATGTTTTAAAGTTGCATTGTGAATGGGCTTAATACTAGCATATTGTTCAGGCCCGGAGCACGGGGCAGGTTTTAATGAGAAATTTAACCCCTCTAAAAATGTTTCGGTACTATTTATTTAAAGTTGTACGGAACTTCAAGTACAAAATATTTCGTATAAACATGAAGAAGAATAAATTGTCTGTATATGAGACTGAGTTTAGCCCTCGCGTATTCTAGACATAATCTCTAATATGAAAAATTCGACCAACAACATTGTGGAATAAAAAATTTTCCTCGCAGAATTCACTCAAAGATTCCTCATGATTTCTTTAAGCCGTGCTTTGGACTAAGATAGCATGCCAGAAGAGTTTCCATCATTGCGGGAAGTTGAAAGTCCGCTAATGCGATCATTGGGACGACAAATAAGTCCCGATTGTATGACAAACGTGATATGGGTTAAGCATACGATAAATCAATCGTACTATATATACTCAAAAGGTTAAATTGTGATAATAAATTCGTTTTATGCTTCCCGTCTGCAAATTCGGATGATAGATGAGGACTTTACTCGCCGTATGAGTTGTTAATTGGATTGAATTACTCAGATCTCGGCGCGTTACTACTAAGGTATATCGCTTAAGTGTCGTCATGTTTTATCTCAAGGGTGGCGGTGATCTTCTACCTATTGTTCGGTAGTGGGGTTTTCCCCCCAACAAGTTATCCCCAGGGGCATTGCGAGGACATTGGGAGCTACGACAGCTGTCTGGGCATTTTTGTTTAACTTGTTCCGAGATAAAGTTCGTAATAATTGGCATAATGTCACAATTGCAGGGGTAAGAATATACATACAAAGATACTGCTTAAACTTGAGTGGTGAGGCGGGTTTGCCATAGAGGGTTTAGGTGCTCTTCGAGGCGATAATGCAAATCACATAAGCGTCTTGCATCAGCAACCATTTTCTCTATTTGCCAGTCAGACACTCGCACATTCAATATGTAGATATGCATATATTCTTTGGCGTTAAGTGTAAACACGAAAGTTGACAAAGTTTATTGATTGGATGAGCACGTCTGAAAATAAATTTAAGAAACATAATTGATTTTTACTTATTAGATTTAAAAAACTGTCGTATGAGAAAAATGAACTTTTAAATTTTTAAATAATAATATGAAAGAAGTATACTAATAAGCAAATGCACGTTGCTATACATTTTTTCGAGAGGGCTGCAATGTATTTATAATTATATTATATATATTATATATATATATATATATATATTTATACTATATATATTATAATATATGTAGCTACTATTAACTGTTCTATATTGGTGTATCCCTACAATGGTGTCACGGACGGCGGCCCACTAACGAACCACTACTCTACTGCAACAACAACATAAAAGCATAATAATGAGCCGTCATGGTATCCCCACCCAGCAAGATCTATACGTTGGGTACGGGAGAGCGTTCGTTGCATCCGTTAGGCGAGGCTGAAGCCTGGATGGCGAGAAAACGCAACCGTGCTGACATGACTTTCTTCAGGCTGCATTGCACGCGGGAAGGAAGGAGGCCGATCGATGCATTGTAGGGCAATGCTCGAATGCGCCAGGCTCGATGGACAACTGCAGTCAGATAGATAGACGGCCCTCTCAGGCGTGGCTAATGCGACTGACGCGTCGAGTTAGTGCCGAAATCTGACTAGGTGGGCTCCAAACAGGACTCCCTCAGAGACAGGCGTTGAGGCAAAGACGGCTTATTCCGGTTCTGCCGCGAGGAGGCTGTCGTTTCGGGCTGAACGGGTGCAACGTAAAAGTGTCCGAATGGACAGGGATTCATCGTATACACTGTGGCTTATTATTTAGGGCTCGTAGAGGGTACACATCCAAAGAAACCATGCTCAAGAGTCATGCAAATTATAGGCGACCAAAAAGTGGAGGAAGAGAAGATAAAGGAAAAAGGGCGAAAGTGGTCAGAAGGGAAGAAGAAGAAAAGGAAGGAGAAGTGTGAAGGGAAGAAACCACGGAAGGAGGGAAAATATAAAAACAGTAGAGACGAGAATGGAGGAAGGGAAACGCAGAGAGGAGCAAATGAAAGAAAAGAGGAAGGGACGAAAGTATGAAGTAGAAGAGGAAGAGAAGAAGAAGAAAGATGAGGAGATTGGAGAGGGATAAGGAAGGAAGGAGGAGAAAATAGAAGAGAAGAAGAGGAGGGGGCGAATAGAGGAAGAAAGGAGGAGAGACTCCGAAGGGAAATGAAAACGGAATCCAGAATAGGCAGGAGAAAAGAGGCCGAAGATAAATGAGCGATGGAAAGTAAATGCATGAAGGGAAGAAGAAATAAATTAGAAGCGGAAGAAAACGTAGGAAGGGGAGAAAAGGAAGAGAAGGGTGAAGAGCATATAAAGAGGGGGAGAAGCGGGAGGAGACAGAGCAAAGCAAGCCCGACTGACGAGGGGAGCCCGTGGAGCGGAGTTGGGCGAGGCGCGAGTTGCAACGACCAGGCCGCCCCGGTGGCGAGCGCTACAGCAGAAGGCAGCAGCATGACAGGCCACGCCAGCACGTGCCGGCTTGCCCGCAAGCACCGCCCGGCCGCGCTCAGCATAGCTCACAAGCAACCAGGGCGACAAACGCCCGTGTAACGATTCTAAATGATCAGAGGCCTGAGCATTTAGATTTTAATTCATAATAAAATAAAAATTAATAAATAAATAATAAATAAAATGTGACGTAAGGGTGAAATTACTTCGCACGTTTTCTATGAGTTCCAGATATCCTTCCCCGACATTTAAACTATAATAGTTGAAAGATGAGTAAAGGTTTAAAAGAAAAAAATAAAAATTATTTAAAATCGCAAGATTACCAATATTTGAAAAGAGTCATTTTTGTTTTACTTAGTCATAGAAAACTTATTTGCATGCGGTATACGATTGCAGTATGCCTTTTTCTGCATTGTCTTAAAATAAGACTCGCTTACTCTACTCTTACATTAATAGCAAAAGGAGTTCAACAAGTGCGCATAATGGAAGCTCATTTACGTAGAAGCAAAACAAAGGAATCTAGCATTTGCTCAATGTCAGGGAACTGGGCAAAACTGATGGGCTGGAGTATGAGCGAAAGCTTGAAGTACATTATTTGTTACAAACATATTGGAGCTCTTTTTTTTAATATACTAATTGAAAACTAAATCCAATGTAGGCATTAGCCCTGAGGAAGGTCGCAGAATGGCGACCGAACGTCGCTATTTCGTCTGAACGCCGGGCATCACCCGACGCCTAGGTAAAATACATAATTATATATATCAACTATTTTGTTAAAATACCCCATTTTTTCTTTTTGATATCAATATAGTTCGTTTTTGATAATCATATGCATTAAATTATAGAAAAGTTATGAGAGAAAAGATTTTACCTTTCAACCTTATAATTTGTGAACCGACTTCATATTGTTTAATGTCATACTGCAGTGCTGTAAAGTAAAGTAAACGTTTTGTACGTCGAGAGCTTTTTGGTCCAAGATTTTTGTCATGCGACATATTAGAAATTATTAATGACCTTACAGCATACTAATGTTAAATTTTACATCAGATTTACATGTTATCGTATTATTCTAATTAAGTAATTGCTCTGACTTCACTCGGTTTGCATTTCTTCTATAATCCATTCCGTAAGAGAAAACATGTAGGATATTCAACTGTTTTCATATTTCTCTCTTAAACGTCCCTTAGTTCAGGTAAGGTATGCAGCGTATATCCACACGTATCGAAGCATATACTAAGCTACAACGTATCATTACAAAACTTTCACGCAGATGTTAGTTTCCGAATATTTATGCACGTATATTAAGCAATACATCATTTGAATTACCCCACGTTGCGCTTTAAAATGGGGCAGCCAAAAATCATTCATATTTATGAATCAAGATGTTACAAATACGAATATTGTACTTGTATCGATTTAAAAAAATGCAATGTATTGTTGATGACTTTTATACTTGAAATTTCATACATAAGGAAGGCGACAATGTACTAGTTAACAGAGCGTGGATTATTAGGGTAATTTTGTCTTCTAATAATTCTTAATACGAAAATGAAATCAGCTTTCTTCAATTTGACACATGAGTTGAAAATGGTAGTTTATGCAATTAATTTATAACGTTAAGCTTTATTGCATGTTTTGAAAACGAGCTTCTATCGCCGTTCGCTTTTCAAATGTGTACAAGAGCAATAAAGATTGACATTATAAAAAAGTTACATACGCTATTGTTTTGTATACAGAATTTTAAATTTATAAGAGAATCAAACTCAAATTTGCAAAACAACTTCTTGTGACGTCTCAGGTATTTGACATCTCTGCGAGAAAACGATGGTTAGCTATTCCGTTTACCTCCACCTCCCCACGATCCTCTCGCTGCGATTGACTGAACTTTTGATGACGTAACCATTGTATCGTACTATAAAGTTACCATCGTGCCGTAAAATGCTAATATGCTATAATTTGTGCCGTAAAATGACCGATTTATTGCAACGGAAAATGTTTATAATGCTGGTATACAAATAGTTATTTACGATGTGTCGTAACAATTCCAATTCTAGTTTGGTAACCAATTGATGTTACAACAGAAATATCGTTCAACGTTTTATCCACTTTGTAATAATTCGTTAATTTTAATGAGACATTTTGTACTACGTCTTTATTTAGTATTCACACTTTTTTCTCCTATAAGTGGCGACACTGTTCTCAACAAGGCGAAGAATTGGATTACACTTGGTGTATACTTTTCACATGAGAGAATATAGTTCTGATTCTGAAATAGAAGTAGCAGCAAATGTTGCTATAGTAGGCCATTACTTTATCACTCTTGTGTTGTAATGAAGTACACACTAGGGCGGTAAAGTACTTCATTACGAAACTTATTATAAAGATATAATGTGTGACTTTAGCTAACCAAAGCGGATAATAATATCTTACGTGACTGTTGTGAGTGGTGCCTTACCTTGAGAGCCCCCAGCATGAGGAAGACGGCGAACCCGAAGCCCAGAGCTTGGATCAGCAGGTCCACGAGCAGCAGCAGTTTCTCCAGGTTGTACTCCGTCACCGTGCCATCTGCACGCGGACACGCACCAAGCGGTGCTCGTCGACAGGGGCTCGAGGGAATTCAACGGGGGTTTCATTTGAATTGAATTGAATTGAATTAATGCCTTATTTTACGTGGCGTATTTACCCTGCTCTTCCGTCTGTCCACGCAAATTTCGCTACGCCCCTTTCACCAACCAGCAGAGAAAGGAGGTATTTCTTGGGCGAGGAACAGGCGAATTTAGCTCAGAGGCGTCATTTAGGCTTGAGGATCTTTTACATGCAAGTAAATCTACTAACATGGAACAGCCGGCTTTACTTCCCCTCCGAAGGCGTACGAAGGATTTTTTCGCCCTTAAAACTTGAGGTTGAACTCGCCAACTTGGGTACAACAGTCCGAAACACTAACCGTTACACCATCGCCGCGCGCAAATTGACTTGACTTATGTAGTAAAAAAACAGTGGGGCAAAAGTACTGCATGTGCAGTACCAGTGTACTGCATCTCAATTCCCAACATTTTAACTATAAATAGTTGAATGATAGGGTCCTAAGGGTTGCTGATGTGCAAGTTAAAGCCTCTCACAACTAAATGCCAACCTCCCCGGGGTGGGCCCAGTTAACACAAACGAGAATTTGCGGGATAAACCATATTTACAGGTGATTAACAACGGGAGGAAATGCCCACGCTAATGCAGGTAAGAAACGCGCTAGGCCAGTGTTCAGACCGAATGACAGCAGTGGACACTCGTAGGTGATGGCTAATATCCAGTATATCTCTTAGATCCATTTATTAAAAAACCCAAAGCAAAGAAAAGAAGTTGAATGGTGAATAAAAGTTTTAAAAAAGCGAGTTTAGCAACATTAGAAAAACATCTTCGCTCCCGAGTTGTAGGAAACTTCTTTGCGTGGGGCACACTCAGTACGAGAGGCCCCACCGATTCACGTTTAAAATAATGGTGGTGGCGCAATTCCGGTTTCAGATTGGGATTCAGCGCTTCAAAATATGAGTCAGAGAAACATGTGTCAAGTCTTTGGGCCTGACAACGTTTTTTCTGAGTGTGCTTGTGGTATTATTAAATTAACCCTAACTATGTTTACCGCATCTAATCATCTATTTCAGGGAGCATCCTGGACCCAATAGGCGGGGTGGAGTGGGCCAGTACGAGCAGCGCGGCGACTGGCTGGGCGAGTGAGAGGCGAGGGGTCAACGAGAGAAGCGCGAGGCATGTTGGGTGGAGCGGCGAGGGAGCGGGATGGCGGAGAGTTTCGAGAGGGAGAGGTGGAGTGTGAGGGACGTGGGCGGGAGTGGGCAAGGGGTTGGGGTGGTGGAGCAGAAGAGAGATGCAAGTGCGAGGGACGGGGCCGTGAGTGGCTCTCTACGGCGTACCAGCGCAGCCGCCCCCCCGCAGCCTTACGGCGCACTCGCCACTCCTCTGCCACCCGACGCCTCCTCCCTTCACCCCCTCCCTTTCCTCCGCCGCTCACACGCACCCTTCCCACGTCCTCCCCACCACGCCCTCGCCGAACGCCCCCTCCCACCCCATCGCGCCGGCCTGCCTCCTACAGGCGATACACGTCCTCGTCACCACGACTCCTCCACCGCACCCTCCCTGCCTTCCGCCCTTCAGACGCCCTTCCCACTTCCTCCCCCCCAGCTCCGCACCTTCACACTCACTTATCTGCGCCAACCCACGCCATCCCTTCCACGCCCTGCCGCCCCTCACC
>BOPP01000212.1:290062-320822 GCA_017312745.1 Gryllus bimaculatus
GGTTCAGCTTTCACTTCCCCCGGCAAATCCAGAAAGGGGGTTGATAACAATGAAGCAAACTGGAGCCGTGAGGCGTGAATAGGAGGTCTACCAATATAGCGAAAGATTGGCTCACAAAATATCGAGAATTGTATTATGTTTATATTCTCACTACTAATACTCTCTAATATGGTTTTGAACCAGCACTTCCCCTTATATAACATATGGGCCTAATTTTAAGAATTTGTTTTTGAATGGCAATATCGTTTTTTCGGTTTAGTGTTGTGATATTAAAGCCATTCGTCAGTTTATTATATTAGCATAATGTTAAGTTACTCACAGTGCTATATGTTAAACAATTTGCGTTTACAGATGAGGCAGCGCAAGAAATCATTTGTCTTTAAACCTTCTAACCTTTGCACATCAAAGTTCAATGCATGTTGTATAACGTGTTAAGAATACACGTGGGATTATCAAAATCAAATTCTTTTGGATTAAAACTCAATAATATGTAAATCGTCTGATTAATTATTTCATTGTAAAAGGTTCATTTAATTCATTAAAGAGAAAATAGTGTACCATTACTATAAGGCTAATTCTGAGGCATCAAACCTCCCCAAAGAACTTCATGTCCAGGTATGTATCATAAGCTACCGCCAAATCCGGAAGAGGAATTTCGTTCCATTTTTACCTTTAAAGATTCGTCGCGCTAATTTCTCTGGACGCAGAGCCCGCTAAGCTCTAATTAAAGCTTGTACTTTGCGCGCCACAACCTTGACACGCCTGTTTATAATCCCAATTATATATCATTCCAATGCTACAAAAGCTCGGTCTTCTAGCCTTGAGAGATTTAATTTGCAGCTTGTCAATGTTGCAGACACACTCACGGGATTAAAAAAATAACTTTTCACCGGGTGGAGGCTTTTAAGCTCACAGTGATTGCAAAACCTCGTCAATCGACTTGTAAGTGTTCCCAGAAAGGCCCTGAAACAGTGCGGGCAATCCTCAGGTTCACAAAAACACAAGAGGTCCGGGGAACCGTCCGTCGACCGACTAAATAGGGTTAAATAGTCTGCGGATGTAGTGACGCGAAAGGCGGTGGTGGAGGCGCGCGCGTGGTAGCGCAGCGGGTGAGGCGGCGCGTGCGCCGCCGCGTGTGGCGTGGTTGCACTACCGCGGGGCTCCTGCTGTACCGTGGCGTCCGATCTGGATGACTTTGACGAGCGCGTTCACCTGGCGCGGCGCGCGGGCATGTGGTGGTGAGTTGCACGCCCCCTCCCCTCCTCTTCTCTACGCGTACCCAGCCAGCCCCCCCCGCAGCCTTACGGCCACTCACTCCTCGCCACCCGCACGCCTCCTCCCCTTCGACCACCCTCCCTTCCTCCGCCCTCAACACGCACCCTTCCACTCCTCCCACCAACGGCCCTCGCCGACGCCCCCCCCCAGCCCCTCGCCCGCCGCTCCTACAGGCGTACACTCGCTCTCACCACGACTCCTCGCTATCCGCACCCCTCCCCCCCTTCCGCCCTTCAGACGCCCTTCCCCACTTCCTCCCCACCCCAGCTCCGCCCTTCACACTCACTTCTGCGCCAACCCACGCCTCCCTTCCACCCCTCCGCCCCTCACACGCCCCTTCCCCACTCTCCCACCCACGCCCTCGCCAACGCCCCCGCCCACCTGATTGCCCGCCCCGCCCTTCACACTCACTCTCGCCACACACGCCTATTCCCTCCCCCCCCCTCGCACTCCACGCGTGAGAAGAGGAGGGGAAGGGGGCGTGGCAACTCACCCACAGTGCCCGCGCGCCGCGCCAGGTCGAAGCGCTCGTCGAAGTCATCCAGATCGACGCCGTCCACGTACAGCAGGATGCCCGCCGTCAGCTGCAACACGCACACACGCGCGCGCACGCGCCGCTCACCACGCTGCCGGCACCACGCGCGGCGCCTCCCACCACCGGCCTTTCGTCACTACTCCGCGACTATTTAACCCTTATTTAGTCGCGTCACGGACGGTTCCCCCGGACCTCTTTGTGTTTTTTGTGAATCTGAGGATGCCCGCACTGTTCTCAGGGCCTTTCTGCGAACACCTTACAAGTCGATTGGGAGGTTTGCATCACTGTGAGTTAAAGCCTCCACCGGTGACAATATATTTTTTAATCCCGTGAGTGTTCCAACATCACAAGCTGCAAATTAATCTCTCAAAGGCTAGAAGACGAGCTTCTGTAGCATTGGAATATATATAATTGGATTATAACAGGCGTGTCAAGGTTGTGGGCAAAGTAACAAGCTTAATAGAGCTAGCGGGCTCTGCGTCCAGAGAAATTAGCGCGAGATTTAAAGGTAAAAATGGAACAAATTCCTTCGGATTGGCGGTACGTTACTGAATACCTGGACCATGACAGTCTTTGGGGGAGGTTTGATGCCTCAAATTTAGCTATATTAATTACTATTTTCTCTTTAATGAAAATTAATGAACCTTTACAATGAAATAATACATCAGAACGATTTCATAATTTTGAGTTTTAATCAAAAGAATCTTGATTTTGTAATCCCGTTTACTTAACAGTTATACAAATGCATGAACTTTCTGAGTGCAGGTTAGAAGGTTTAACAGACAAATATTCTTGCGCTGCCTATCTGTAAACGATAATTGTTAACATATAGAGACTTGATAATTTAACATTATTGCTAAATACAATAAATGACGGAATGATTTAATATCACAACACTAAACGAAAATAACGATTTCGCCATTCAAACAAATTCTTAACACTTAGCAAATATGTTTATATAAGGGAGAAGTGTGTTACAAAACCATATTAGAGAGTATTAAGTAGTGAAGAATATAAACATAATACAATTCTCGATTATTTGTGAGCATTTTTCGTATATTTACGTATGAAGCTTCTATTCACCGCCTCACGTCGCTCCAGTTTGCTCATGTACACCCCTTTCTGGATTTGGAGGGGAAGTGAGAGCTGAACCAGGGGAAGTTGTCCGTGCTCGTAGGAGCGCCGTTCTTTCCAGGCGGGCACGTGGCTCGGGTGGGCGCGGTTCCACGTGCCTGGAATATAATTAGGTCAGGCAAACTACTGTTGCCACTACAGCAACTTTGACCGATACATAGGGTTTAAATACCGATGATACATTTTTCGACTTCTTAAATAGCTGAGTCAAATTCAGCCTCCGTCTGGACGAGAATTCTAGCGGTCACCTGCTCTGATCATAAGTTTTTTTTCTGTGGTTTCTCCGATCAACACCGGGTGAATGCCGGAGCAGTACCTTAACAAACAGGCTTCGAACCGCGCGCGATCTTTCTTTCCTCATCCTTACTTCCTCCTCTACATTTACACTCTCTACACTACCGCACACGTCGAAACATCAGTCGGGTGCTCAGAGTTTGTGCGGTGCCCCGCCAGGGGATGAAGTACCTCAAAAGAAAACCAGCAACCTCATGTGTAGTAGGCGCCAGATCTAATTTTAAGTTAGATAAGAACACTGCGAAGTTTTAGGATATAACATGCACTACTCTTACGATACTAATGTCCTTAGTAGTTGACGCGCCCGGTGCCACTACGCTCTCACTTTGTCGGATTAGCGACCCACGTGACGCGCTTGGCCGAAAAGCAACGCCACTTCACGGGCCCATACGAGTGATTCCATGCCAAACCGTACGTCTTTTCTGAAAATGTTTTTCTTGATTTCTTTTCTGTTTTTTTCTAATACTTTCTCTCGTATTGTAGACTCAAAAAATGAAACTATACATTTTTTTGTTCCGATTGAATGTTTTTATTTTTAAAAACACTAGCCATTAAAGTGTACAAAAAAGGACGATAAAATGGAATGAAGAGGGTGATTTAAATTATCTTGTAGTTGCTTCTACAAACCGAGAAAACTTTGTTCTTAATTGAAAGCTAATAAATATATAATACAATACTGTTTTATACACAGAAATCAACATGATTTAAACACATTTGAAATGTAAATTTTCACAATCGGAATTTAATTTTTACGTTCTAAAATATGTCTTATTATGTTTCTTAAATTCAAAAATAATAAGAGGAACTCGGAGTATTTCAGTGTTTTTCACTGTGGTGAGAAAAACATACGGCAGAAGAGGCAGTGATATTTCACTTCTTGAGTCTTTAAAACCGGAAGATCATATAATATACGTTATGCTTCCATGTCTTCCGTTGAAAAATGTGCTTACATTTTGTTTTTAAAATTCTTTTTACTTCATTATTCAAAGGACAGAGACACGATTTGTACAGATGATAGAATCAATACGTTTTAACATCCCATGAATTAGCCTTTTTATTTTCTCGCTAAGGAGCAAAGAAAAAGTTTTGTAATGCTGCGCGAAAGAACGGCGAATTTTCAACAGAAAAAAACTCTTAATGCAGAGTCCTGGTAACGAAAAAGAGGATAAATAATGTTGCTAAATTTAGAAGAAACAAATCCTCTAACATGTGTTGTAGCCTGAATCCATGTTTTGAAGGCACTTGATTCCGAAAAATCGAATGACTGCAAAACGCCTGTCTGCCCGTCCATCCGCCTGTGTGCAACGCCAGCGGCTAAACCGTTCAACTAATTTTCTCCAAAATTGATATTCTCCAATTGATCTAGCTAATGTCGCGGCCTCTTGAATGTGAATATTTTAATTATATGGGATAGTTTACATGAAGGGCCTGGGACATTTTGAAAATTTTCAAAAAATGGCTCCATCGTTTTGGAATAAATTTTACTGTAGAATAGTGTGAAGAACGTTTAAGAGAATGGTGCAGGTATCACATTCGTTGGAAATCCTGATTTATTCGAAAATTGCAAAGGTTCACAATTTTTTTGAATCTTCCTACAACTAAAATAGTTAAGATATAGATTTTTGTCCCTAATGAAATCTGGCACTTAAAGACAGATTGTGAAACAAGGTCATGCACAATTTTTCGAAAATTTCGATTCTTTTCGCGTACTTTTGCGCCAAAATAAGAGAAAGCACATGCTGTTTTAGCACCACTAGTTTAATTTGACATTCCATCTTATTGTGGGTATCGAGCTCACTTGCGGTAGTAAGTAGTGTTGCTACAATATTTTTTCCACTAGTTAAATTTCTAGTATCTTTACACAAAGCCTTCTTTGTTATATTGCTCCACACTCGTTCAAGCTGCCGGCCATCGGTGCTTACAAAACTTTTTTACCTTTTTCTCAATTTTTTGTATCCCTTAATATCAGAATTGAAAAATGGCTTTGAGGGCAGGTAGTAGTCAAGTTAGACAAAAATGTGATTGTTTTCTTTCTCAAAAAACAAATCTCCAGTCTTTCCTCTTCAAGAATGTACAAACTTGTCTCACCTTTTGACCATTTAAATGGTTTGTATAGAAACTTAAATCTCCCTGTGCACATCATTTTAATCCAGTTACAGAAGAATACAGAAAAATTGCATTTGTATTATCCGTTACAGTACATTTAGTGCCATCTCTACCAAAAGTTTAAAGCAAAACATTGGAGCCGTTTTTGAGAAATGTTTGTTTTTGATATGTTTACTTTCTCACTGCTGTTTACGCAGTAAAGAGAAAGCTATGTAATGCTGCGGGGGGGGGGCGAATTTTCGGCAGAAAAACTCTTATTACCTGGCCCTGGTAACGAAAAAATGGGTAAATCCAGTTGCTACATATAGAAAAAATCCTGTAACACGAGATGTCAGAATCTATGTTTTGTAGATCCTCGATACCTAAAATTCGATTGACATTAAACCGAGAACAACTCTAGTGGCTAAACCGTTAGTAGGATTTCACCAAAATTGATATTCTCGAATCGATCGGGCTGATGTTGCGGCTATTTTCAACTTTTTCATAAAAACATAAAACCAAATTTTTAAATTAAATTTTGACCTCGAATATGGTAAAGGACGCCTAAGAAAACTGTGCAAGTCTCATTTTCGTTAAAATCCCCGACCTTTCGAAAATTGCAAAAATTCAAAGTTTTTTCGGCGTTTTCCTACAACTACAATTATGAACGTAATTTTTTTCTTAATAAAATGTTTTAATCAGGAACACATCTTCAAATAAAGTCAATTTCAATTTTTCGAAAAAAAGAATTTTTAAAAATTGTGTCAAACAGATAATTTCTAAATTTCAAACAATTATTTTCTCAGAAGAGGCTACAATTTTTTCTTTAAATTTTTCGTATGAAGCAAAAAAAACTGTGACAACAGTGTTGACCCTATTTTCGGTGCACTCTCTGTATTTTCGAAAATTGCAACAAAAATGTAAATTCGAATTTAGCGTGCTCAGTTCGCAAAATTCCAATAGAGTGGTTTCGAAATTTATCGAATTCATGCCCTTGTTGTCGGTCCTGATGATAATATAATGTAGACAATATTCTTATGAAAGGAAATAGATTGAAGGAAAGTAATAAATTTTATATAAAACTTGCAAACACACATCTTAACTTTAAGGCGTTTTGATAATTGATTATGGTATTCAAAAATTGAAAGCTCTCATCAATGTAATCAAGGCACGATGGCTTTTCTTCATTATCTTTAAAACAAATAATGTAACAATTAAATTTACCTGTTTGTTACAAAAAAAATCGTGTTTGTTTCATTTGTGAAAGTACGAAATGACTACTGTTCGTGCTAATAGAAATAAATTCAGATATTCCGTATTCACCAGAGACGTTTTGTTTGAATTTGTTGAATTGGACCATTTCAAGTTATAGCTGAGGTGCTAGTAGATCAGAAATTGCAATATTTCAATATTACGTAACTATTTCCAATAGTACGGGAAAGTACGTGTTGCTGTAGAGTTACTAAATTTATATTGCTCACATATCACTCAATATTGCGCGAAAAATACTAATACTGTTTTTTTAAAATAGACATCTCAATGAAAGAAGTAATTACGGAGCACAAATTTCATTTAAAGGAAAAGTCGCAATCTTTAATATTGAAATTGTAAAAATACGCCGAAAAAATTAAACTTTCGTAATTATCGGGTTAACAGTCGGAATTTCAGACCTATGCCATCTGTCTAAATGTATTTTGTTCTCTTTATACAAATAGATTAAAGAAAAATGGAGGCTTTTTTGAGAAACCTTTGAAAATGTTCCAGAGGCTTCGTGAAAACTACCACCAAAAATTTAAGAATGTTTTTCAAAATCGCAGAGCATCGAGAAAAATTCCTACGCATAGCTTAAGTGCTAGTTTTGTTCGCAGACGTCAGGCGGAACAAACGTTTTGAAACAAATCACTTTCTTGGTATCGGGAACCAAAACGTATTTCCGTTGAATATTCGAAATCGATTTTCTGCAGCATTATATTACTTTATACCACGTATATGCGCACGTATACGAGAAAGTAATACAAGTATGACAGAATACAATGTTATCAGTGTTGCTCGATATATGAGTGATAAGGTCGAACTAATAATTACTGCCATTCATATTTCATGAAACCAATGTGTCAGTCTTATAATTTACATTTTTTATTCCTACTGTACAATTTTGTTAGATTGCTGCAGCTCGTTGCATAGTGAATATCATCCGTCACTTCCTCATAGTTTGGACTCAATCACAGAGGAGTTTACTGTTGACAACTAACAAATCATTGGTCATCGCTGTATTACATGTTTCGTTGTATTGTGTACTATATGCCAATATAAACCCTGAGTTAACGGTAAACCGCACAGGCTCTCCCTTATTTTCAAAATTCAGAATACTCAAGCTCCCTATTGGAATTGTACCATTTATTAAACTAAAAAATAAGAACTTTGTTGCATTTTCTTTAATAAATTAAATCCTACCTTAAATCACCTTCCGCTCTTTCAAAACCGTGTTTATCCTTAAACAATGCCGTCTGGAAAAAAATTAAAGACTGCCCGGTAGGAAGCGTTGATTGAGTACTGCAATTCAGCTGTCACATAACCGTTCAATGTAAAAGACTAATAATAGCGTTATTCGTAGAAAACGTACTATATAAAACTCGATGCAATCGGCATTAACCCATGTTAAGTTTACGACACTCGCCCGAATCGTAATGTCACTTCACATTCGCGTATTAATACCAATCATTACATCATCGTTTCATTACTATTACGCACTTCCATTTCTTACCTTGTGCTGATGCCGGTGCACATGAACTTATCCATTACCATGAATCATTTTTATACTACCATTAATCCTTATAACATTACCATTAATTCTTATTGCGTTACCATTAATTCTTATTACATTAGCATTATTCCTTATTACATTTTTTTAAAATTGCGTTTGAATTGACGCAATGCATCCTCAAGCCCCAGGGGCGTTGAGCGCTTTGCGCTTTCGGAGTAATCCTCCACTAATTCTCATGCTACTTATAGGAGTAATTCTCCATTAACATTGTCTGCCATTTAATGTCACGTCATGTAATTGCAGTCAGTTGTTAAGAGGACCGCCAGGTAGCATCTCCGCGTACGCGCTTCAAATGAAACACGCTACGCGTTAACAGCGCAGTGTAAAATGAAAACAATATTTCAAACTTTGCAAATATCTAAAAATAATATTTTTTTCTCATTCTATATTCCTCTAAGGGTTTCACCCACTCTTCAATGCCATGACAACTGCATACTTCCCTTAAATACCTTTTTCAGGGACTAAAACGTAGTAAAATATGCAATAACTATATATCCGCATGTTCAGGCAAAGACTGAAAATAAAATGACGCAAATTATGAAAAATCAATTCCCCCCCCCCTTTTTTTCGTGACCTCTTTAGAAAGGTCGCGTACAATATTGTTTAAAATGAGTAATTTTGTGTCATTTTGCAAGTTTTCGAAATTGCAGATTCAGATTTCCGGCACTTCTTTAGCTAGAATCTTTCGGGAATTAACAGATTACATTGCAACAATGGGAACACCGCGACACTGCAGTTTGAAATTCTGAGAATTACTTCTCATTGTTGGGCGGTGCTTCTGGGTGAATGGAATGGTGTTTTGGATTGTCGTATTTGTATTCTTGTATTAGCTTGTTTTCGCGTCTAGAGCTCTACGATTCGTAATAAGTTTTACAAATAATTACTCACATGTGGACACAAATTGAGGTAATATAACTTCACATAACCGTTACTGAGACGACTGCAACATAAAGCTTAATGGTATAGCGTTAAGGAACAGGAATGTCAAAAGAATCATTCCTTCATTCAAAATAAAAATAAAATCATCTGTAAGGTTGGCCACGGTACGCCGAAAAGGATTTTAAATAAATGATATGAATTCAATGTATACATCACATGAAAGAACATATTTTGTTTTTCAATGTCGCAAAATATTAAATTTTTGTCGCTATTACGCGTTTTTTCGAAAATTTGGAAAATTAATAGAATCTTAAAATTTAATATTTGAGAAAAAATGAAAAACAGGTGTTTCATATTTTTCCTTTTACTCTTCACAGAAAAAAGTTTTAAAATCTCAGGCATCAAGGTTAAATTTTCCTTAAATTTGTGCGATTTGACAAGGAATGAGCCAGTTGCGATCATTTATTATTTGGCACATGCTCCTAACTTGGGCGAAAATTGTTAAACAGTCAGAAATTTTCAGTATACTGGTCATAAAACGAATGCGTGATCCCAGTTATTAAAGATTTTCTAAGATTGTCTAATTATTAATGATTAATAAAACTACAACTGAGTAATTTTATTTATATTATAAATATTATTAATATACCTAAAACGGAGTAATTTAATTTATTTATATTTATTAACTTACAAACAACAAATAAATCTAAAAACAGAAGGGGTTTGAAGATTTAATTTTGATAATGCAAATTCTTCCCACATAAAAACAAACATTTGCTAGCAAAAAGTCATAAATCATGCATTTGAGTGAGGTTTTTCCAATAATTTAAATATAAACTATTTAAACATTGGTGAAACATTTTTGTCCTATTCCATTTTGGCACGAATTAAAAAATTTTCAACTGATAAAATGGTTTTAATTTTTTTACTCTATAGTTCACATTGTTTCAAAATTTGAAAAAATATGTTTTAGACTGTTATAATACACATTCTAGGGAGAAAAAAAACTGTGACAGTACTCCTGTGTTAACATGTCAAAAATAAATTTTGATGATTTTCATTTTTTCCTATTTGAATTTAGCGTCAAAACTGGTTGACTCTACTTACAAATTCAACCATTTTACCGTCTCTCAATTTTTTTCCCCCAATCCAATACATGGAATAGAAGCTGGGAAAAAAATAACATGAGAAACACTGCTCTTGTATGACATTGCCCTAGGATTCTGATTTTTTGGGAATCTACAGCATTTTTTATTTTCTTTCATATGAGCATTACAATTATTGAATTGGGGGGCATTTTTCACGGCCTTATTCGGCTATACCCTTACATTGACATGTAGCTTACCAGAATAATATATATTCAAAAAATATTAAGTTATTTTACTTTATCAAAGTTTATGACATACATTGTGTGAAGCACGAATGAGAGTTAGTGATGTCAGGTATAAAGGTTTAATGTCTTCGTAACTTTGACACCAGAGACAATAAACTACTTACAAATTGTAGATTTAAAATAATAAAAATGTAAGTAATATTTTCACAGAGTAGGACTAATATTTTTTTTCTCTGTTTTCTAATGTTTTACCTTTTTTCTTGAATTGAAGTCCCAAGAATGTGCCTGCATACAATACAAACATATGGCTTACCGGAAGAAAATCTGTTTGAATCTGTTGGAATCTGAAATCTGTCTGAAGGACTCTTAAGTATTTTTCATAACAAAAATACCCAACTTGACTACCAAAGACAATGTGTGGGTGTGATATCAGGCAATAAAAGAGCTCATTTAGTTATTTCTTGTGTGTGTGTGTGTTCAAAACAATAATGATACCAAGAAAACTATTAATTTTGTGTCAAAGGCTGCAATACACTTTACCCAAGTTCACAGTCATGGTTGACACCACAGATCACCAACAAGCCTCTCCAATATTGACAATGCTTAACTCAAACTGCATGACCAAAGTTGAATACATGACATTATAGAATACATATGAAATAAAAATATGTATATGTATTAATAAAATACATATGAAAGGAAAATGTGATATCTAGAAACATTAAGAGATCATTTAGATCTTTTTCTTATGATATTTGTGCATTTGAAACAATGCTGATAATAATACTATTACATAATGCTGCCAAAAGTATTAATTTTTATATTATTCCAGGCCACTAAACACTTCTCAGAAAATGATTGATACCACAGATCGTGAACAAGATTCTTCAATGCTCAAAATGCTAAAGAATTGTCATTCACAAAAACATTTTATCAGCTGAGAAAAACCTACTAATCTGTCCCATGAATATTTATATAATATTTTAAATTTAAAGAAGTTATTATGGAGGTTAATGTGTTTTACCCAGTTATGAAGAAGCAAAGTTCAACTTAATCTAAATTTCCTGACACTTTTTCTTTTTATGGAGTTCATTTGCTATACTCAAATAAAATATAGGACTACAATTGGTTCCCAACTGTAATTTGTCCAAAATTTTACCAAACTTTTTTTACCTGCTACTGCAATTTCATGGTAACTTTTATTATTTGGGTGCAAAACAGAAGTGGTATAAGTTCTAAAATATATTAAGAAAATAATACTTTTGCAAAGTTGAGAAACAAAAAATTAAGCATAATGTAAACTAATATATTTCAATAGTCCCTTATACAGTGAACCATCACATTCACAGTTGTAAGAAAATTAATGATTTAATGCTTATTTTTTTCTATCAATTTAATAACTTTACAGTAAACTAGACTTCCAATGTTACTGATCTGAAAGATTAAAGCTTCAGTCAAAGCAGCAGAAAGGGAGTACACTGCATCCTGTATTGGTTTCACCTTCCTGTTTTGCAACCTCATCACCACTGACGTTGAAGATTCTGTTTAAGCTGTTGTAGAAAATACAATTGGAGGCAAGCTTTTAAAATAAGCATATCGAATTACAGAAATAAATGGCAATAAATCTATCATATTCTCCTTTTCCTCAACTCTCACTGGCCTTCTACTTGAATATAGTTTCTTTCGCTCAACAACTACCACACAAATTAATAGATATCGTTTGATTAAAAATTAACCAAGTATAATTTGATATTGGAATTATGGTTTTCTTTAAACTCTTAGGATACATGGCACCTCTTTCTCAGATCACAATCTCTTAATTATTCAGACAGTTCTAACTTTTTCCACCAATTGTGGTTTTTTTATTCTATTACAAAATTTTCTTCAAGGTTTCATTACACTTGCAGACACTTGAGGTGTTTTTCTTTTATTAGTTTTTCTACATATGTTACAGGGTTTCCATGATTCACCAAAAAATCATTGATTTAAATAAAAAATATAATTTATTGTAAATTTTACAAAGAATGATTAAAAATTTGAAGGTCAAATAAAAGGAAAATATCCAAAAAACTAAAAAGAAAATATTGGAAAGAAGGCAGGGAATAGTGGAGAAGAACATATTTTCAAAAAACCAGTTTGTGCCAGCCAAAGTGCCAAGCCACATTAACCCTTGCAAATAAAAACTGTACATTTATGACATTTGAAAATGAGAAAATGCTGTGATTTCTAAAACTGGATAATTATAATACTCTAAATACATATTTATTTGGACTAATTAAGTCTTTTCTTGCAAGATAGCGTATTTGAAGGACAGAAGCAATGTTGGTGAAACACGAACAATTGTTGTAAACCTCCAAAAACTTAATGAGATATTAATATTTTTTCCCATGTATAAAAAAGTATTTTAGGAAGATTTTACTGAGCCATGATTTCAGAGTTATTTTATAAAAGTTCTCATAAAACCCTGAAGAATTGAATACCCTTCCTTCTTCAGTTTTGTCCCAATTAACGTATGTCCATTGTGAAGGAGTGACATCTCTCTTGCTTTCTCTGGGACTATCAACAGCAGTTCTTTCTGACCTTTGTACTCCTTACTTTCCATGTTTATTATTGCCCATGTTCAAATTCATGAGTAACTACAGGACAACGGTACAAATACAAAAAATATATGGACTTACCCAACGAGGAGGACTCTCAGTAAAAAGCAATAAACTATGGACAACAGAAGGAAAGTACTGCAGACTGTAAGGTGACAAATGTACTATACAGACTTGCGTCATCTGGCAAGGCTATTTTAACATCTTTTCATAATTTAACAATATTTAAATGAAGTTTTTGTTGGGTCCAGGGATAAAAACCAAAACACTCGACTCAATTTCATCATCAACTTTGTCATTACTACTGGTCTTGACTCCCTGCTGCCAGATTGCAACTGTGGTTTTGATCAGCTGGTGAAGTCTGTGCTGTATAAATAATTCAATTTGGCATATTTTCAATGTTTTTATTTAATTGATTAGCAGCGTCCAGTGGCAAATTATCAATGTTATCTATCAAATAAAGTCTGGAATTTGATTAGTTAATTTGCTTATTATTGGATATTTACTTTATTCAGCATTTTGAATATATAGTTTCGAGTCAACGGTAACTTTGAAAAATGGAGTTTGTGTCAATTGAACTGAGTATTTCAGAAACCCGTCATACGCCAAATTTCTCATTTCGAGAAAACTCAGAAAAGGTCTCCCAATTTTTTGGATATCAAAATATTTTTAGTTTTAAAAGTAGTTGATAAATGAATATTTTTCTCATAAATATGCACTTAACGATGTGTCTTTCCTCTTCGAACAATAATCTGCTGCTAATGTTCGTATTAGATATTGGCACTGGACGGGTCTCTGAAATTACTTATTCAATTTATGTATTTCACAAATTTGTTTTACTGAATACAAATATGTTATTTAAAAAGAAAATTATACTCGCTGCTTCAAAAAAAATTTGATATACCTGCATGCTTACTATGTTCGAAATTTGATTAGAATAATCAATAAATATAAGAAGTAACAACATATAAATTTTGTTATTTACTTTCTCTGACAAATAAATATACTCTTATAACACTAAGTACAGTATAACCATTGCACTATATTCACTTAACAGTACAGAATATCCACACATGAAATTATGATAGATGTACCATTGTATCGTTTTCCTACTTGCCCAACCTCACCTAAAGTTAATCTCAGAAGATTAAGGGTTGTACTAATACGATAATATACATTTGACTGGCGAGTATGCAATTGTTTTGGTTTTTTTTTCTTAAAAACAAACATGATTGAGGAGTGACGCTATGCATGCCAGTTATAACAATCTCAATTGAAACCTTCTACTGGAATGTATGTTTTTTAAGTCAAATCATGCCATAATAACAAAATTGCATATTTTGCAGTCATCCATTAGAGCATTATTACCTTCATTACAGCATTAGCACATTTCCAGCTTCTTTTTCAGTTCCAAATTCAAAGCTTTGTATGTAGCTCAAATACGAACCCTATTTGAAATGTTCTTGATACAGCTATTTTGCCATCTTCATTTTACAACTTTGCACTCAAATCACCACTAAATAACGAAAAACTTCTCAATTGCAGAGATATATCCGATTTTATAAGTGCAATGATGCACATTTTCAACCTTCATATACATTCTTTTTCTTATTGTACAAGTAGCAAAGTTAGTTTTAAAATATTTTATTAATACTTACAATAGCAAGTTGAGGTAAAACATTTTTTCACCTACAATTGTGCTATTCTGCTCTAATTAAATATTGAAATATATATTTTGATATTTTGTTTCTGTATTTTCTCAAAGTGCAACTGCTAATAGTTTGTCCACTATGTCAAAAGTTTAGAAATGACACAATAACACAATAATTTAATCCACAAAAACTTCAAAATCAATTCAGTCTCATGGTATTAATTTCTCTTCTTTTTTTTATTAAACCAAAGATTAGGGAATATTTAACAGTAAACAAGAAAATAGTGGACTTCACATCTTTTATATTTTTTGAAAGTGTTTAATGGGTGGCATTAAAAACTTTCAATGGCTTGTTTTGAAGTAAAGTGAAACTATCAAATATTTCTCAATTCATAATAGTCTAAAAGAACAATGACCATGAATTTGGTGTTTTACCAAACACTATGTCAATTTTTTTGTTTATTATTATTTCTAAAGATTAAAGTAAGAGCGATTATTGTTAAATTTTACAAGAAACATTGATTGGGATTTCACTTTCCTTGTAACTACAATAATGACTTCTAAAACTTTTGAAGATCACAATTGGTCATAAATTCGAAACACGAAAAATAAAAGTATGATATATATTGACAAAAACGAACTTGGTATTTCGGGTGAAGAAAAAGTACAAACAATACCTTGTTTGATTAGAAAATATCAAGCTTTATTTGAGTTTCACAACTGTTTCACATACAAACCGCACACAATGTATCACAGAACAAACAATTAATATTACACCTTTGGCATAGTTTGATTATGCCCACAAAAACAGTTTTCCCTTTCAACAATAATGAACATCACACACATGGTTTTTCATTTAGATATTGCCATTAGCAACTAATTTAAACAGTTTTCAAATGAACTGTTGTCAATTCAATTGAATTGACTATCTTTTAGATTCAAAGTTCTTAGACATATTAACACTGAACCATACATAATTTTTAACATAGAAACTCAGCAAACCCAAAAGAGATGTTTAAATCATAGAATTTAACTAAAGCAGTACGCTTTACATGACATGCGATTCTTTTTATTAGAAGAATAAGAACATGAAATTGCTACCAAAGCCAAGGAGCATTGTGGCATAAAAACGAATACCTATAGAGTGGGAATGGAGGTTGGCTATTTATATGGCATTATACCTTTCATTAATAAAGAATGGGGTTGGTGTGCCTATAATAAGCTTTGCATTCCTTTAAAGCAAAGGACAAATACACTATCTTAATAAAACAAGGAGTTTCTTATTTAATACAGGATTAAGTTTGACTGTATAAAGCAATTAAAGATATTTTTGTACCTTGATGGAAACTAACATTACCAATAAATGATATTACACAGAAACACATACATATATAAATCATAAACTTCACACTATAAATTACAGACTTCACTGTAACTAAAGTAAATCAAATTTTTCCATAGAAGTTCAGGAATATTCTCTACTTACTCCTTATTCCATGTACCTTTGATTATCACTATGAATTCGTGATGCAGTAATTTCCAGTTCACTTACAAATTAACAATTTACCAAACACACAGAAGGCAATGAAAGCAGAAAATAAAAATGTCAACACAACTAATTGGTATCTTTGAGAAGACACACTGTAGACTTGTCACAAATTACTGAAATTTAGCTTTGTAACATCCAAGTCATACATAAAAAATCCATTCATTCATTAAATGAAATGCTGAATTATTGCGTCATAAACCAAAAGGAGTCCTACTGTAATTCTTTGTTACAGACTAAAATGATACATATATATATCCTATAAAATCTAACTTTCTTTCATCATGAAACACACAGATTCATTGAAATGTCACACAGGCATTCAATTATCAAGTACTATATTTTCAACAACCATAGCAAGAGGCAAGCAAACAACACATTTTTTCTACACAGCAGAATCATTCTTTTTAGTCCAACATTTCTTCAGGCAACTCATGAGGATTTAATATGCCAGGCACTGCTATCTGAGTCTGTCTTTTTGCTTCTTGGGCCTGACGTAATGCTGCTTCACGCTCTTCCAAAAACAAATCTGAATCATCTTCTCCAGCATGCTCACGAATTTGAACAAGGAAATCTCTCAAATGCTCCTTGAAGGCGGAAATATTCCGATCCAAATTAAACAGACCCTGCACAGTTATTTTAATTTGATTGTCTGTTAAGTGAGGAAAGGCATTTCTAAGAAGAGAAGCCACATATTCCTGCACATACAGAACATTGTCAGGAGTAGCACCAAGAGGAACTTTGACTTTTTCAGATTCTACAAGATAGAACATGTAGGCTAAAATAGATGCATGCATGTACAATCCTGATGAATGTGAAGAGTCTGTTACAACTGAAAGTATGTGTTGTAATATATCAGTAAAGTACATCTGATAGAAACTTTGAGCAGCATTCCAGTCATGTTGTTCTATGTTTTGTAACAATTTGTACATGATGCTTAAACCAGTTTCTGAAACATTTCTCATTGTGTGTTTAAACGCCCAGATGATAGAGTCGAGTACTAGTTTAAATTGTGCAGGCGGTATACTTAAAAAGGCAGGAAAGCAATGAGCATTAACTGCCTGCAGGAGAAGAAAGAAGTTTGTTCGATGTTCAGGAAATTCTTCAAAGTCTTTGTTTATCATTTCTAAAGTGCATTCAAACACAGCATTGAAGATTTTTGGTATTTCACTTGTTACATAATATTCCAACTTATTGATGATGGTGGCCATTGCATTAAGAACCTCAGGTTCTCGAGCTGATGGAACACTTGTTTGTTGGTAGTCTAGCAAAACAGTATCCTGTAGAAGAGGCAAGAAATTTTCCAACACTATGGTGTGATCTTGGCAATGACTCACCCAATCAGTTATTAGTTTTAGAATTTCTTTTTTCACAACACGCATACCCTTTATTAATGGCTGTTTGGTTACTATTTCACCATTTAACGCAATGGCAGTGGTGATGTTTTCACTCATCATTCTGTATATGTTTAACATATCCAAAAATATGTGTCCAAGTTGCAAAACATAAGGATGTCCCAGAGCCTTGCAAGCACTAATATTGGTTCTCAAAATGGATGTTAATTGTCGAACTGTGTCTCCTTCTTTAAGAACATCAACATTTTTTGATGCTCGCAAAAGGATATCATCCCAAATTTGATTTGGTAACATCATGTATTTCTGGATAAGTTGTTCCTGTGTTACCTGGTCTAACTGTGCACTTATCATATGCCCAACTGCTTCATAGAATGTATGAACCTGTGATGGCTGAAGATCACATATTATAGTACTAATATTTGAAAGAATTTCTTCAATAAATGGAACAGTTTCTCCAGGTTGAAGGACTACAAAGTGACGTCTGCATTTCAGAGCAATTTTAATGAAAGTATCACATGCCATATCCTGAACACCATCATGAGTTTCATGCATAAATTCAAACAATTTGTTCACTACAGTTTTAAGAAACTTCCAGTGTCCTCTCAGAAATCTTGGGTATTGGCCAACAACATACATTATATTAGATGCAATAATAGCTTTATTATCTTTACCTTTCTTTTGCTCACAAAGCCCAAGTAAATCTTTGATAACTGTTACCAAGAATCTTTTTTCATCCTCCTCATGCATGGAACCTGATATACTTCCTATGGCCCAACAGAGTGTATTCAGATTTCTCCATGACCATTCTGTACCATTAACTTGATTCTGCAGTTTCTCTGTCATGATGCGCTCAGTGTCAGCATTGTCCAAATGTGTGAGATAAACTAATGTTTCACGCATATTTTTATAAAGGTTAATAGAATCAGTATCTTTCATAAATTCACGAACTACTTCACCAGTTTCATTTTCTACTACAAGAACTTCTTCTGGTTTTGCCATTCGACTAATTAAAATAAAACGAACTTTCATAAGTATGTAATTATAAAATCGTCTTCTGGGAGAGGCTTTATTTCGTGCCTTTACATCCATCATAACTTCTGAAAACGATCCACCAAAAGGAAACTCTCTGTACAATTCAGCTGCTAAGCTGTTCCAATATTCCAAACATATTTTAAATACCTCAACCTCCTCTACTTCCGATATTAGCACCAAGTAATGTAAAGCTTTTAAAATACATCCATTTGGTTCTTCCTTTTCAAGTAAGTTACCATGTTCTTTTAAAAAAGTGCACAAAAACATAGCCAGATTTTGTATAAAATTCTGTTCATGATCTTGACCTTGGCTGTATGCTTCACGAATGTTTGTTTTGACAGGTAACATCATCTCTAACTGTACCATTGTCTGATTGAAGAGTAGAATTAACATACTGTCATATTCACTTGTATTTACACCAGAAATTTCTGTGAGACACTTCAAAGTAACATTCCTAAACATAGGAACATCTAAAAACTTGTTTATTAAAGTAGTGATCAGTTGGGTCTCAAAAATGTAACCTAGAGGAATCCAATTCAAAAACTTCAATAATGTCTCCAATGTTGCAGCCACAAGTGGGGCATTTTGTGAACTATCCATTACAAACTGGCAAAGTTGGAATATCTGGGAAAATTCTGCACACATTGTGTTCTTTAAATGCTTAGCTTTTGATTGAGTCAATGTGCCAGTTGAGAAATCAAAAACTTCTTCACTCAACAATTTTAAAATAGCCATGTTGTTTTGGCAAAGACTTTCATTAGTTTTGCTTGCTCCTACAATATCAGGAATAAAGGACTCCCAATTCTTTGGCCATTCTCTTTTCAAAACCTGAACAAGGATCATGTTAAGTTTACCCAAATATACCTTTTCCCTTTCCATCACCACAGGATCCGACGAGGTTTTGATGATTAACCCAACAATATATTTCTTGATACCCTCGCATTGATTCCTTGGTAAAATTTTCCATCGTGTTTTAATAACTTGTTCCAATATTTGCAGAGCGTAATATTTCGTTTGTTGGTTGCTAGAAAACTCTAGAATAGTGTCAACTCTCGTCCAGGCGTCAGGGTGCTCCTTTAAAGTCGTTAAAACTTCCTGGGCTATTCGACGTTGATCACCAACACCAGAATACATGCACACTACAATGTTGTCAAGGAGGTTAATGTCAATTTTTTGATTGAAGTCTAACAATTTAGACGCTTGTTCGGCTAGAGCTGCCATTTTGTTAGATGTGATTGCAATTCACTAGTAAAGAACAAGCCCCGAAGTACTCATAAAATTTTAATCCATTCCACAGCACGGCGTAATAAGTCAGGCCGAAGAACGAAGCAAGGTCATAAAGGCAGCCATCATGGGGGGTAGCAGCGATTTAATTTACCTTGCGCGCAGGGTTGCCAAAGTCTGAAACGAAGATTACCCATAACGAATAAGTCTTTGCATTAGCCTCAAATAAGTGAAATTTAGAGAATTTAATATTATCATCAATAAAAAACATATACACAGTACTTATCTGTAAACATATTAAAAATAAGCATATATTACAATGTAATAGTATATTGAATAACACACAATACAACAGTACCTAGTTCATAAACAAAACTGGAATTCAGCAAATTCTAAATAATGGCAATTTTGTGACTAGTATGTATTAGTTGCCTGATACAATGTTACTTTAAGATAGTCTTACTACGCATCTACATTTACTAGCTTATTTAAAATATTGTACATTTTTAATTGAACACCGATTGGTAAATGATCAAAATATTTCCAATAATCTACACTTCTTCTAATATAGGAATGAAAATTTATAGAAAAATTGATTCGATTAAGACCTGAATAATTGTTTAACCTGTATTGTTAAT
Organism: Gryllus bimaculatus; assembly: GCA_017312745.1. NCBI lineage: Eukaryota > Metazoa > Arthropoda > Insecta > Orthoptera > Gryllidae > Gryllus > Gryllus bimaculatus. Next base: position 310,465 of record BOPP01000212.1, read on the forward strand.
AAAATACCTACAGTCCAATGACATTATTTAAACTTGAACAAATTTTTCGTCTCGTCTTTTTAGACAACTTTTCAATTCAATGCAGTAAAGTTTGTACTAAATAAAGAACTACATTTCACATTGATCAATAGAAGAATCACTGAAGACAAAACCTTAAAACATATTTTTAGATATGACAACTATGCATAGTCCAGTTATTGACAAGTTATGTTTTCCAGATTCTTGTTTCTGCACATTAACATCGGTTAATTTTAGGATTTAAACTAAAAAATATATATTCCGAGTTTTTCTATTGACAAACACTCCTTTACCAAGTATTCCTTATATGCGACTCGTGTGTGTCAACAAAGTTTGAATGACGATGTGAAGTCGAATTCAGTCATTTGTAGATACACTATGCCATGCTCGAGCCTGGTTTATTCCCCGCCTTTCAAAAATGAACAAGTTCAGCGCGTATCTCAGCAACAAATACATACGGTTCTCGCGATTTCCTACACCTCTAATTTGTACAGTCACACCAGAAACCGTTCCAGAAACTCTTTCGCACCAAAAAAGTAAAATCACACTAGTCTGAAATCGAATAGGTTCTGCCAAGAGCATATGTAGCACTGACATTCACGAAAAATATAATTGTCAAAGCATAGCACATGCACAAAATTACCTGGTCCTCGAATGAAGAACTCTGTTCTGTGTAGTGCGGGAACGCTGCGCAATTCTGGGCTGCGATAACCCATACTCTTGTAAGAAAATGATTTCGAAGTCAACAGATCCCTCATTTACAAACGAAGAAAAACATAAGAGTACAACGATTCAGTAGCTGCTCATTTGCGTCAAGGATTTTCTTTCCTTTCATATCCCATAGCGTTAAATTTACCTACAGTATGTGTAAATAGTACCACATCCAAGAAAATTTACGAATTCTTTGAAAGGATTCCTTTTGACTAAAACATTTCACTTTAATACTCAATTCGAAAGCGTATTTCCCCAACTAACAAACTGATTAGAACACGCTGAATTGCTTATTATGATGATTTCAAGGAACTGCTAAGACAGACTTTATTTTAGTACGAATATTTTCAAAATGTCTTCTGTCACTTGTAACGCGACGTAAAATTCTCAGATAGCAGTAGTTCGTCGACAAACCTCAAGCAACAACACCCAATAACAGCAGCTATACGTTGTACCGAACTTTTTTGCGAGAAACGCGATGACGCCGTCAGTGGTTTCCTACAGGCACGCAATAGCAGCAGCTTTTCCAGGGACGTAATTTAACCTTGTTGCCATCAGCTCGGAATGAACAAATGAAGGGAATAGAGCGTACGTGCCAGTTGAGCGCTTCTGCTACGCATTTATAAGCTCAACAACAAAAGTCCACCTTGTTATAAGTACCCACAAAGTATTCGGATTTGGACTGAAAAATACCAAAAACTACAGAACTGAAATCTGTTATTCGCTTTAGATTGCCCGGGAATGAATATGCAGCACGCACGTGGAAATGACAATGAAATGCAGCAATGCGACCTCTATTGAGGCCTGTCAAACACAGAATAATTGTACAACGTATAGCGTTTGCTATCCTCTCAATCAAGGTTTCTTTTTGTACACCAATCAATCATTTCATTTATTCACTACGTAATCTCATAGGATAGAGGGGAATAAGTAATTAATGTGATAAAATTCATCGCAAATGGTGTGATCCCGAACCATTCACACAAAGAGGCGGGGTCTGATGTAAAGGCGATATTTCATTAATCTCGTTTAAAATGAACAGTGATTAAAGGCTAGGCTGAGGTTTTTATGTACCAAGGTGGTCATCTTTCAAAAGTCTTGAAAGAATTTCAATCTTAATACAATCTCCAGTTAGGACACATTTTAGGTATATTTTGTTCGTTTTTATTTTTTCAAACAATTCCTGGAGCACTACTAACGTAAAATAGAGAAAGTGTTGTAAGCGGTGACGAAATTTCGACAGAAAAACTAGTATTGGATAAATCTCATTCGAATATGTAGTAGGGGAAACTATCGTACCTAGGGACAAGGCATGTTTCCAATGAGTAGGTGAGAGAAATTTCGAATTATTATTTTCCCTACACTGATATTGCCATCTTACGTTTATTCAAGTGAAAAATTTTGTTAAGTGAGCTGTTTTGTGATTTTATGAGTGTTTAGTAGATTTTATACTTTGTTACTACAAATAACCAACCATAGAGTAGCCATGTTTGTTAATGATTGCAGATAGTTGTACCTATTTATTTATAGGGGCAATGCCTGTTGTTGAATCTATGGACGTCCCTAGGGGCACAAGTGTATTTCACATAAATATGTTGTGATGTATAACGTTCCACAAAGGGAAATTTCATCAATTCCTTATTCAAAAGAAGAGAAAAAAATTAATGATGTAAAGTGTTCTTAGGAACAACCGTTTCCCCTACGTTACTTCTAACACTGTGTAGTCAGAATACACCTCTCGTGGGTCCTTGCTATAGAAATATCTGTTTTTCGGCAAAATGTCCGTTAGTCTATCCGTCTGTGAACAACGCTAGCGGCTAAATCGTAGGTAAGATTTTAACCATATTTGATGTTCCCTAATCGATCTGATGTCGATGCCCCTTCAATTTGAAATGTATATTTTCATATTAAAATTATTCTTCAATACGTACCTAAAGGAAAAAGTGTAGGACGTCCCTTGAACAGATGGCATGAACAATTCTGAGACGGAACAGACCAAGAGGTCTAATCCTTGCTGTCGATGATTTTCATTTTGGGGGAATTCTTTAGATGACGTCTGAACATTTTTAAAATCTTCTAAAAAATGGCTGCAATTTATTATTTTTTTTCGCAGATAGAACAAAAAAATCCTTATAAAAATGGTCTGTATACTTTATGCCGAATTTTCGAAGAATGGATTTTGAGACGTCTCTCTACAACTATATCGAAGACATTTTTGATTCAAATGAAATTATTTCTCCAAGATTTAAAAAAAATATATGTATTAGAAATATTCGCGCAAATTTTAGTGAAATACGGGCCAAATTTACTTTAAAAATCTTAGAGATTGCTTCAAATTTTGTTCAAGCTTTTTGTGCGTATTTTGCTAAATGCACTAAATAAATGTCAAACACGTCATTTGACATATTCTTTTGATTTTCATAAATTACACATGAATTTTTTCAAATATATATATATATATATATATATATATATATATATATATATATATATTAGGTCGTTGTTAATATTTACAATTACATTACTATTGCATTTAACAATACAAGAGCTTTAAACGAAATCTAATGAAGTTTATTGAAAACTAAAACGTTTTCTCTGAAAATGAGCTCAAATTTGAGCATTTCCAACAAACTTTCAAACAACATTCTCAAAAAGGCTCAAAATGTTTCAATGACTATTTCCATGTAGAACCCAGTTTTACTAATCTATCATATTCTTAAAGTAAATTTCAATTCCGTTATGGGACCGATAAATTTTGAAGAAAAAAATGCATTGTTTGGCACCTGTAGGCATTAGCTTGGCAGAGGATGGAGGCGAAATCGAAAAGCTAGCCCAGACTGAAGAGACTAGGATACTAATTCGGACGAGAAAGCCTGCCTTTTGTAGAACCATTAGTTAACCAATACACGAGACAAAAGAATACTAAATATTACGTTAAAGAAATACTGAAAAACATTTAACATTATTAAAAAATAAACTTGTCGTACATACTTTTGGGAAGATTATGAACTTTTTCAAGCATCCAGCTTTAAAAATGAAACCTGCCAGTTGGTCTGGACAAATTCTTCCCCTACGTGGCAATCACAATAAACACCAGAACGGGAAGGCATAAGAAAACAGTTCTTTTGTCACTAGTTCAAAATTATTTTTCTGTGCGCGACAGTACTTCCAGTGTACAATCGAGAATATCAACTGCTTTTCGATATTCGAATACGATTGCGATCAATTAGGGACGAACTTTCTACAAGTAATGAACATAGTAGTATCGCGAATACTAATTCCTGTTCACAAAATACACTACTGCAAAGAGGTGATACGAATGGCATATACTGCATAACCAAATACATGTGGCAATGTACGCATGATTAATTCATGTGTTAGAAGCAGTATGAACGATGAAGCATCTCTCAAGTTTTGCACAATGAACAAAACATCAAATGCTATGTAATGTAATGCATGATAATTCGCTTTCCGTTTGCACAAATTAAACGCATGGATTTTCTCTTCCATGTGTTGAATAGGCAGAAATTTTCCCAATACACATTAAAAAAAAAAAAAGCACGCAGCTTTAGAAAACCTGTGTGGGTACGATCTCCATTTTTTCTACAAGATGCTGGATTTTACTAACGATGCTTTAAAAAAAAACAACTAGTGAAGCTAAATCAGCACGTATTTTTTCGTCCGGATTTTCACGCTAAATTACGCGAAAGGTACTTTAATTCTTTAAAAATTGTACATGACCTCACTTCAGAATCTATCTTTAAAGAAAAAGATGTCATTAAGGAGAAAAATCTCTGTCTTTAATATTATAGTTGTAGGAAGACTCCGACATTTTTTTTTTAATAAACAGGTTTTTCAACGAATACGAGGCCTGTACTTAAACGTATTTCACACTATCTAACAACAGTATTTTATCAAAAAATGATTGAGCCATTTTTTCAGACAATGTCCCGAGTAAAGTACCCACCAAAATTAAAATATATTTCAAATTCAAGGGGCCGTGGCATTGGCTACATAGATGGACGAATATCAATTTTGGAGAAAATCGATTGAACGCTGCAGCAGTATAGCTCTGAAGAAGGCCACAGCAAGATGGCCGAAACGTCAGCACAATTGACCGAGACGAGGTTCATCCAGGATAGCCAAGAATGCATTGACTCCGGCCGCGGAAGCCTACGAACCCAATTGTTTGAGCGGTTTACCCGCTAGCGTTGTGCACAGACAGACGAACTAACGGAACACGTTTTGCCGTCATTCGATTTTTCGATATCAAGGAAAACAAATTCTTGCTACACCACGCGATAGAGGATTTTTTTCTAAATATAGCTAGTGGATTTATATACTTTTTCGTAGCCAGGGCCCTGCAGAAAGTTTTTCTGCCGAAAACTCGCAGATTTTTCGCACAGCATTACATAACTTTCTCTCTACTCCGCAGCGAGAAAGTACGAATTGTCTATTGCAGTGAGAGCACGATCGCATTTGTTAATCATTTTGCAATTTCTGTTTTCTTCTCCAATATTTTTAATGGCAACTGAATGGCTGAGTATATAAATCCTATTGATGGGCAGGATGCCGAGTGTAGACCAGCCCTAACCTGGTCCGTATTTTTTCAAATATCCTCTGATCTATAATAGTCATAATGTGATTCATCACATAATTCTCGAGATAAAATGACTTCCAAAATGTAATTTTCCAAAATTTATTTCTCATTGGTGTTATTTTATTTACTTCATCAAGGAATGAAGGTACCGATTTCACAGGGACGATGTTTTCACTAATGCTTCGGCGAGAGGAAAATCATGCCGAAGATGCCTCGATAATCGCGCTTGTGGTCGATGTTTCCGAGCACGCAACGGCAACTCCCACAAATTAGCGGCAGCCGTCAATCAACATTAACTCTCTATATATCTACTGCTTCAACACGGCGAAAGTCTCCATTTTGGTAAACTTAGCTTTCGCAAATCTTAAAACCCATAGCCGTTGGCGCGGGTTCACTCCACGCGGGGGGAAGCCGCATCCGATTAGAAGCGAGCCATCGCGATCACTTTCTCTGCAGATCGATTAACGTACAAAGTACTAAGGTCCGATTAATGGAAGTTGGCGATTGACAGTTCTGTGCGACGTCAGGACGCCTCTCCCGCTTCCATGGAAGCTGCCAACCAGAGTGAAAACGTGTCGGTTCAGGACGCTAAGTTGCCGCTGACGAACGGAGAACATATGCACATCGTGCAGCGAATCTTTCCTCCGGCGCCAGCGTTTCTGCTGTAGCTGGGCGCGCGTTGTGAACTGTGCGTTGCGTTGAGGTGAGGAGTTTGCGCTTTGTCAGCGGCTTTTTTGTGGCCGGTTTTCACTTAATTTTCTATTTAGTGTTTATTTAATTGTCTGTTTATTTAGTGCGTATTTAGTGCCAGGACTAGACAATTTTGGGCCCGGGGCAGTGCTGAAAGGTAACCTCCCAATTTTTTCTCCTACACACAAAATTTTTCTGAAAGAATCGTGCTCTGAATTTGAATTTTTTTCCAGATTGTAATTATCACTTGTGTTTTTTAAACTAGTTACTGAGTTTTGGCCGTTTGAAGTACTTTTATCTTTCTTTAAATTGGTTCAATTTCAGTGATTAAGTGTTGAATTTTAATCAGAGAAGTATTAGTTTTTTTGGCACGAGAAAGATACATACGTATTTTTTCTCAACCATGCTCGTTAAGGAAATATCTCGTAAGTTCCAATATGTCTATACTGGCACCACTTTCAGATCCACCATTGAATAAATGTTCTGTTTTTCGCAGCTATCAGTTGGGCGGAATTTCATGACCTAAATATCAGATACGTTCTCAAAACCATTACCCATGAAACAGACATTAAAACCAGACAATCCTATAGAGGGGTTATAAAAAGACTAGGTCTGATTTCAAGAGACCTTTCACTTTTTGAGTTTTATTTTCAGTAATGATTACTTCGCAGCTTCAAAAAAAAATACAGAATAAAATAACAACAGTACTAAATATTTTCACATAAAATCATTGACCACAAGCAAGGTCTGAGCAAGAATCTTTTATTTCCATTTGTGTATTGTTAGACAATTTTGTTCACATGGGCAGGGATCTTGGCATGTTATTCCTTCCCAAAGTTGAGAGTGAAGACGAGTCAGCCATCTTTGACTTCAGTCAAGTGACGCAATATAATCGCTCTTTTGTCGAATCATGTGAACAATGGACACTGACATTTTTCTTCAAGTTGCAGGAGAAAACTCACTAATTCATGAGCCGGCGTTTTGGGGCTGTACGGAAAGAGCGCATGTGATACGTAGGTATGCCTAAATTATTTCGAAGTTTGAGTCTGCACGGAAATTAAAAATTATACGAAATATTATCCGAGTTCAATCGAAAATAAATATAACCGCACGACCCAAATTTCCTCTTGAAAAAACGCAAATACCAATGATACAAATTAATAATTAAATGCCTGGACAATAATCAATTTATCCAGGACTGTTGTGAAATTTGTTTTGGAGACGGGGGAAATTGTTTCGTGGGGAGGCAGATTCAAAAACTCGTCTCTTTGCACAAAAAACGTCAAAAAATTCCATGTACGTTTATCTGTAAGTACGTAAAATAAGGTCGGTGTCTCGATTGGTTTCAGGGAAATAAAATGAATTCAGGGAAATGAAATAAATCCATCACGCTCTCACGTGCCCTTTCAAACTTCATTTTCTCAAAACTGGCATTTAGAAGTTGGTTTCAAAGATAACTTTTGAATTAATGGGGGGAGGGATGTAATTTTCAGGGAATATTATATGGATAAATATGTACATGAACCAGAATACACGATTCATCTATATTTGTTCAACTATTTTACTATAATATCATTAATTTATTATATATGACAAATAATTTATCTTTGTAATAAATTAATATTACAGTTATAGATTAAGCATGGATAATTATCGGTTTAGAATCTACCGATTATACCTCGATTTATTTAGAGCTGCACGTGGCAGTCGCCAGCTGTTGCGGTGTCATCCAATCGGGAGCTTATATCACCATGGTGACGTTCAACCTGCCGACTGCCACCGCAGCAGCTGACGTACGTCAGGGGCAGTAAATCCAAGTATAGGTGATAATCCTGGTTCATGTTAGAGCGTAGGCTTCCGCGGCCGGAGTCGGTATTTACCTGGCTGTCCGGGTGACGCTGTCTCCATGGCGGTGCCGACGTTTCGGTCGCCATTCTGCAACATTCCTCGCATTACGCCCTGAGGAAGGTCGCAGAATGGCGACCGAAACGTCGGCACCTTCGCCATGGACGTCACTCGGAGAGCCAAGTAAATACGGGTTCATGTTGTACCCGTAGCATAGCTCCATAGTTGCCTATTAAGAAAACGCCCTTCCAGGTGGTCGAGCGAAAGCCTTGGGCGGGGCGGGGGACTCACCATGTGGGCGGCGGCCACAGCCACGCCGCCCGTGCGCAGCGGGCAGCAGAAGAGGAAGGAGTGCGTCAGCGGGCGCATGGCGGCCCACGCCCCACCTGCAACACACACACCAGCCACGCCCTTCAGCCCCTTCGCATCGCTTCGTCTGGCGTCGGGTGGGGATGTAGCCACTGGTTCGTTATGTGAGCATCTACTCTAACTGTAAACGATACTCGCTTCAATCAACTCTTATCGCTTTGTACAAAACTAATCTTTCTCTTACAACCAGACCGGGAGAAATGATTGTTACTGCAGTCCCTCCGATCGGGAGGGACTAGATTCGAGTCCCGACGGCGACAGGATTTCGACTTCTTAGCTAGGCCGAGATCCGCCTGTCTGGAGGAGAATTCCAGCGGCCTGCTCTCATCAGTAGTTTCTTCCGTCAACACCAGGCGAATGCCGGAGCAGAACCCTACCAAACGGGCCATGGACCGCGCGCGATCTTAGTACACTAACATGTACTGCACAACCTCACACGCCGGGAGGCCGGGCGGGAGTTTAGAGCTTGTCTGGGCTGGGGCAGCGTCCCGCTGATTGGGGAAATCTCCCCAAATCGAGGGTAGGTCGGCGCCGGATCTGGCTACACAGCGGAGGAGACCCACCGGCAACGCCCGAGCTAAAAATGCACTACACTTACGGGACACATGCCTAGTAGTTGACGCGCTTGGAATCACTATCAAGCTTACAACCAGGTCTGCTCATAATCATGTATGTCTTATTTTAGTATCTGCCAATATACGGAACATTTGTGCAATCAGAGCAGCAATATGAATGGTGGAGTTATTCTTCAACAAAAAACTACTTGGCCATTTTGTGTCCCCGCGGCAAGGACCGCAAGTACTCAAAATGTTCATAATATTTCAGCCCTTGTTGTAGCTAAAAAACTGCACATATTTAAACACAAACTTGCAGAAAATTATTGTAATAAATGTCTAAATAGATCTTTAAATATAGAATTTTCTTTTAAAGATAAGCGATTTATTCTGAGGTGCGCTATTGAGCCCCCCACCTCTCGTTGCTGTTCTCAAAGAACCGGATGGAATTCTTAAGAAGCATAACCAAAGAAGTTTTATATTACTCATAAGACTTTCCTAGGACCTCTAAGAATGGGGGAAGATACGGACATTAAAGTACTTAGGAAACTCGCAATGCCTCTAAAGACACTCCGCGAGTTGCGAGCACAAACTCGATGGTTGCTTCTAAGAGATTCCGGGCTCCTCAACTATCGAGGACATTGGTCCCGTAGGTTGTGTGCACGTTCTTCCTCGGCAGGTAGCGGTGATCTTCCTCCGCTGGCTGGCGAGATCCGGCGCCGACCTACCGCCGCGTAGCGAGCTTCCCCAACCAGGGGTCTCCCACCAGCCCGGACAAGCTCGAAGCTCCCGACCGGTCTCCAGGCATGTATGGTAGTTTAGCGCATTTAAGAGCAAGGTTGATGCAAGAAAAGGATTAGGAGGGAAAGACCGCGCGCGATCATTGGCCCGTTTGTTGTGGTGCTGCTCCGGCATTCGCCTGGTGTTAATCGAGGAGACCACGGAAAACTACCGAGCAGAACTATTCGGAACAGCCCACATTTTGCGCACAGAATTGTAAAGGAACGACAGTCACTAGATTTGCTACTAACAATAAGGAAAGGCTAGATGCAACCTGAAATAGATTTTATATTTGATCGATTCGTAACTTTTTTGTCGTGAAATTAGGGAAGAAAATGGACGAGGAAAAAATAAAGAAGTATTGCAGATTCCCAATATAGTTGGAGAGGGCAAAACCGTGCTGCTTGTGCCAATAGCAATAGCGAGTTTAAAATCCTTTTCCAGAGACCCGACGGAACTCCTGAGCACAGCAGGCTTTAAAGGATCCTCTCGCTGCCAAAAGAGCGCATTTCCGGGCTCCGATCACATCATGTGCGTTTCTCTGGGGAGCCTAGAACCCGGATCCAGACAGGAGGCAACCAGCCTTCGGGCCTGAGGGACGACAATAATAATAATAATAATAATAATAATAATAATGTCGACCCTGTGGCGCAGTTGCGGCAGCCGTCGTCTACGCCGAGGAGGCTACAGGTGCGAGTCCTGCGTAGGTGTGATCGTATTCGTGATTGTCCCTTCACTCCCTCCCCATTATCATCCTATCACCTCAGAACTCACAATTCAAAACGTAACAA
>BOPP01000212.1:321070-335498 GCA_017312745.1 Gryllus bimaculatus
GAAAAAAGAGCCCCATTATCATCCCCTCTACCTCGTGGGCGGCGGATGCGCTGCGCTGCGGCCAGGAAACACCTGCCCTTCTCCGCTCCGCGCCTTCCCCGCCCCGACACCCCGAGGACGTGGGCCAAGGTAAAAGGAATGGCGAGGACGAGAGGGTGAGAGGGAGGGCGAGGACGAGCGGAGACAAGAGAGAAGGCGGAGACGAGAGGGAGGGCGAGAGGGGGGGGCGCGAGCGAGGTCAAGGGTGATGGTGAGGGGGCGAGGACGTTGGCGAGTGTGAAGGAACGCGTGGGCGGTCGAAGCGCGAACGGGCGAGGGCGGAGGCGTGGGCGGGCCCAGAGAAAACCTCTCCTCGTGCGTTCCGCTTTATCGCCCCATTTCCACCTCCCTGAGCCTTCCCTCAGAACACTTTCAGCGCTTATTGCCGTCATTATTACATTTTATAATCTCTTGTCAGTGGCTTTGCCTTCTGGCCGTCTTTAACCATTCTCATCATTTCTGCATACTCTTCCCGGAACTACATAAGTTTATGCGCATTGATAATTCGGTCCCAGTTCACTGGTACAAGAACCACATGGGCCCACCGCTCACCTCGGGCAACATTGAAGATCACGACGAAAGCGGGCTCGAGGGCTGTCTCGGACCCTCCGCTTGGTAGAGCGACTCAGGTGGCGGTAGACTCCGCGGAGCTACGAGTAGGATCGTACGGCGCCTACAGCCAGCCAGGCAACCGAACCGTATTTCCCATTGACAAGTGCGTTAATTGAAGTTTCCCAGACACGTCAATGCTATGGTCCGTCAGTGTAGTGAATGTTTATATCAGGAGTTGGTTGTGTTCCTCCCCCGTCTGATGACCTCCACAGCAGGGTGCCGGGTTTCCCCCCTCTACGTATCTCCATCAACGGGACACCGCCCCTGTCTGGACAAGCTCTTAACATGTATGGAAGAGTAGTGCGTGTGGAGGATAGGACAAGGAAGGGGAGCGAATGATCGCGTGCGGTCCACGTCCCGTTTATAAGGGTACTGCTCCCTTCTTTTCTGAAAAAATCTCCCAAATCCTGGTTTTTCTGAGCTTTTGCGGTTTCAAATCTTTCTTCCCTATAATTTAGCTTACGTAGGGGTTTCTTCGAGATGTTCTGAGTCCGAAATCACCGTTTCTGGAGGAAGGAGGCCCGCAAACTGACGTTAAGGTCGGCGTCAGATTTCATGTTCCCGAGGGGGGAGGAACCCCACTACCAGAGATAACGTTCACGATGCTTACAGGATTAATGATAACCGTAGTTAATGCGTACGGAAGAAATAATTAATTATTGTTAATATTTATCCGGGAAGGTCTGAATGCTTGCGTGAGTAAGCGCGCATGAAGATTTATAATCCATTAACACCATTAACATTTCAACCATATAATATTCAACAATGAAACTAGAGACAAGTATTGAGAAATTATCTCAAACAAATTGAAACTTTTCACGAAAACATATCCATACAACGTTAGCCTTACGAATGCACTAGAGTAATTAAAACAGCAAATAAACCGTATTCCAAATCCGCTTCGGAGTTGTGAAAACATTCTCGGTAACAATTCCATCCAAATTCATGCAATCCATTCCCCCGAAAAATGCCCGAGCCGCGACTGATGAACGCGCGCGCGGGCGGAGGTGCGAGGGCGGGAGCGGGGAACTCATCCGCAGAAGCGCCGCTCGCCCCGACGGCTCCATTGTTTTGCTCCGGCGAGGCGCTGCGCGGCGCGTCCTTTTCGGCGGCGCAACGGCGGGGGTCGGGATGGGGGTGGAGGGGGCACGAGGGCGCCGCCCATTGTCTGCGGGGCGCCTGCGATCGCTGCGTCGCACGCGAACCCATCGACGGAGGGCAAACAACCGGCGCCCTCTCTGCCCTCACCGCTTCCACCTCGCTGCTAGGTAGATGGTGATTCCGGGCGAGCTCCTTAGGTACAATCGGGGCCATCGGTCCCGAAAATGTAGTGCGTGTATTTTTACTCGGCGGGTGGCTTCCCCCGCAGGATGGCGACCTAACATCCAATTTGACAATTCCTACTTTTCCAATGGAAAGAAAAAATTGGAAACACTGGGCAGTGTTTAGATCGAGTGACTCCGTTGAAAAATAAGGAATATTTTTATCTATTTTTTGTGTACCATTTTTACCAAACTTATCCAACAGCCCTCGGACATCCTAAGTAATTGACACATTCGTCGATCGAAATGTCATAAAAGCTGAATCCGTGAATGAATATTAATTTTGGTGGCGTCAACTACTGGTCACCATTCTTGTAAGTGAGCAGTATTCCTCTCTCCCACTGCAACGTTTAATACCACGCTGAGCTTTAAGCCGGCTTAGCCCCCCCCCCAACCGTAACGAGGTTAAGCTCCCATGTGGAATGGCGTACTGTATGGTCGTGTGTGAGAGTGGGCAGAATTGCGTGCGGCCCGGGAAACGTTTGATTAGATATTAATACGGTATTGGCCTGGTATCGGTCGGAGAAATCATGAAGAAATAAAAACACCATCAGAGGCGCTGCTCGCTAGAATTGCACACAGCTAAGTAGTTGCAGCTGGCTCAAAAGCACCGCCACCTGGGCTCTCGATCCAGAGAAGCACCCAGCCAACGATGCTGTAGAGACCACCTACTTGGCACTGGGCTGCCGCAGTCGGTAGAAAAACCTAGTACATAGAGACGCCAAGCACAAGCCACCAACTGCGCCAGCTCGTGCTCAGAGACGGAACGTCTGCGATGGGAACGTTGCTGATTCGCGGGTTGGGTGAGAACTTCAATTTTTACCATTTCCTTCAGATTCTTCACATCGAAGTACACAGTATAATTGCTTGCTCAGTCGGTAAGATGTTAGAGCCTTCGTCACGCGGCTGCTAATGCGCCGGGTCGCTTGTTCCGGCGACCCGGCGGACATCCGCCAGGGCCGATCAAGGACCGAGAACGGGCGAGACCCGGAACCACACGGGGCACATTTAGGCCGCAGGACACACACACACACACACACACACACAAACGGAGGCCGATCCACCCCTCAGAGAACGAGAGCAGAAGGGGGGAGGGGAGGAGGATTGATTAGTGTTCGACTTCTGTGGTCATCAGTCCAGTAAATGTTGTGCATGTTTTTATAACGGGACGTGGCGATGTTCTTCCCGGCTGTGTTGAGATCCGGCTCTGACCCACTCGTAGGATTGCCGGGTTTTCTCTGGCCACGTGTCTCCCCAACAAGCCGAGAACAACTATAAGCTCCCGACAAACGTGGTTGTGTAAACATATAAGTGCAAGTGTTTGTAAGTATGGAGTGATGATAGGATAGGAAGATCACACGAGATCCGTGGCCCCTTTCATGGGGAACTGCTCCGGCATTCGCCTCGTGTTGATCGGAGAAACCGCGGAAAACTATACCGATCAGAGCAGCCTGCCGGTAGATTTCTCATCCAGACAGCGCCTCAACTCAACCTATCTAAATTAGTATCGAAAATCATACCACTGTCGGAACCCTAGGACCTCCCAGTCAGAGACACTGCAAAGACATCAGAATAAGAGAACGAGAGACAGACTAGTTCTATGGGAAGGATCATTTCTTAATTGGATGTTAAGTGAACAGAATTCACGAAAGTACGCACACCTTCGCCTGATTATCAACAATTACTATGGGGCGGAGTTTAATAAAACGCCTTTTTTTCACCTTTGAAAAGGCCATTTAGTACAGAAATTCATTTTATGTTGCGATAAAAGGAAATTATCCATTTTATGCGTCAGTTTTTTGCATTTATCGATTTCGACTAATAAGACCTTTTTTTTTAATCTTTTGCCATAATTTTTAATGCATTTTCGCTGAATTAATCGATTTTAACAAAATTTTAATAATACTTGCTTCAAATAATATTTACGATATGCAACAAATGTTCTCCACAGAATTCCTGAATAGCCTATTCGATTTTTTCGCTCAGAAGTTGTAATGCAAGCCGTTTTATGTAATTTCAGATTCAGCCACTGTCACTTCAGCCCTTTTCGGGATAACTAAAGACAGATTTCCTGGTAAAGAACAGTGCAAAACAAATGTCACAGCTAAGTGAACTTGGACGAATAGAAGCAGTCTCGATTACATCAGTAAGGGATCCGCAGCTTGAGTTGCACATCCAAACTGGACTTAATCATATTTTTACGTCATTTTTATTGCTTTTAAAGCATATTTACAATATTTTAAGAGATTTAACTGTTAATTTTTGACGTTTTAGGTCATCAAAATCCGCCCTTAATGATTACAAGCACATTGCTTGTAAAATGTTACATTAGCACAAAATCTGTTTACTTATCTCTCACATTCCTGATGTTCACTCTGTTCGTGAAACTTTTCCCCCATGAAAAACCTCTCCCAACCCGGACCTACATGAGCTATACTTCTATTTTCTATGACCCCGAAGATACTACACAATAACAGCAAATGAAGCTTTCCCCTAAAAAGCACGCGAACAAAACATGTCATTTCCTTTCTAAATCGCGTTCCTCGAAGCGGAGAATGAATAGTGCAATCACGAGCAAATTAAATGACGATTTTTTCTCGCGTAGTTCCAGGCGCAAAGCAAATTCTGTCGAATGATGAAACACAAACAGTGGAGCAGCCAAGGCGCGAGGGGGATGGGGAGGGTTAGCCCCGCCCCTCCTCCGCAGCCCAGGACATATCCTGAAACCTAGGTTTTATTCATTTTCTGTTCAAATGAAAGTCAATCAATGCCATCTCAAATGATAGTTATTTAGGCATCAAGAACGTTGTAAGGGTTATAATGCTCGATCATTAGAACCAGTTAATGTCCGCGGTACTTACAAGATTTTATGCCATATTGTATTCGTAATTTTAACGATTCGCAGTAACTAATTTTCTAATTAACTGGTTATTAACTCGGTTAGCCTTTTCAGATTTCTCCGCCACAATTCCCTCCGTTAGAGAACATGTAGCATCATTCAACTGTTTTCATATTTCCTTCGTCAGCACAATCTTCTCGATCCAGGAAAGTCATACAGTATATCAAACTCCATATCGAAGGTAATAACAAGCAATAACGTATGTGTGTGTGTGTATATTGCAAGCATATGTGGAAAATGTAAACTAATAGTATACAATACGAAAACATTAAGTCCGCTGGACACTGCATCTGTAGCCCCTCCCCAGAAAAATCCTGGCTGCGCCACAGAACGAACGACTTCAGCCCCTTTGGGATGCGAATCAGCGCCTCCCGCGAGATGGAGTGGCACCGAGGGACCGCGGAGGCCTCGGACGCCTGCAAGGGTGTGGTGGGTGGGGGGCAAAACCGTGTTCAGACGGGCCCCGGGGGCGCCCACATTCTCGTGGCTTCGGGCGACCAATTGATTTCCGATACATTTTTCTCCAGCCACCGCCGCCGACCCAGTCTTCGGGGAGGGATGTTTCATATGCGGCTCGAGTTCTGGCAGCGTGCGGTGGCCGGCCGGGGCGGGGGCAGGGGAGGGGGTGTGGCCGTGCGATGATGGAAACAAGTCACACCCAGGGGGCCCCGACGGATTATTGACTGGTTTCTGATAGAGGGCGGCCCTAGGCGCGGCGAAGGCGGAGAATACCAAACACTGCGCCCGCACCAGCGGACCCCATGCCCGGTATTATTATGGTAATGCAGGCCCCTTCGCCGAGAGGCGGACTTCGTGTTATGTGCCTCGAAAAAGTATTCGTGTCACCAGCAACAGCTTCTCTCACCACATGAACTATTGGTTTATTGGGGAACCACTGCTGGCATTCCAAATATATCGAAAAAAGGTGTCATTACCAACACAAAATTTTTATTCATAAGGCTAAAGAAAATTCTTCGTGAACATTAATATTCTATACATTGTGTCAGGTCCCACTTCCGGAGAATTCTCCTTTTTCGACAATAGCAAAAAAAGAAACATTGAGAGAGTACAATTAGATTTTCTTTATATAAAAAAAATGATCTCTATATACAAGTAATCCGTAAGATCGTGAACATTTCCTTTGGAAAAATTAGTAGTTATAAGGAATATTTAAGGTACTTAAAAAAATTCTCGAAAACTACTAGTTTTTTCTTAAATTTAGCACATTTCGCTTATATATATATATATAATTTATATATATTATTAATATTATTATTTATAGTTCAATTCGGTGATCTCAGTACTTTTTTTTTTTACTTTGTAAAGAATACTGTAAACCAACAATACTGATAGAGATTTTTACTTTGAAATACGTTCTTCAAAATTAGATCTTTAAATATTCATGTACATTTAAAAAATGTGAGTGATTTCGGCTTCGAAATTGCTAACTCGAATATCCCGTTCTGCGGGTCGTTCGTTGTTAGGAACGCATATTACGCATTATCAGTTTTGGTTTGCAGAATGTTCGCACGATTCCAGTTTGTAGCGTTTTAGTAAAACTCATAATATAATTAATTTGGTACTCGCATCCCCATTGGAGAGGATTAGTTTGAAAACTACCACTCTCCATTTTTCCTGAAGTTTAGTTATTGGTGCTGGGTAAATCTAGGTATTGGAATATATTCACCTAACATATCAGGTTTGTTAAAACTTCCAGAAATAATTTTCTTTGTATTTTTTTTTTGGCAATAAAATGGAGGACAAAACCAAGCCAGCTCTCTCAGAAAATGATTGCTTCAAATTTTTTAAAACACCAATTATAACTAAAGACACAATCCTATTACCTCCCAGTATTAGGTTATATTGTTTCAGAAACCACACAACATAATTTTACAATATAAACATTGTTAATCCCATGTAATTTCTGAAAGTGATAGCAATCTGAAAAAACCAAATGGGGACAATCGATGCCGTCCAGTACAGACACTAAAAATATTTACGTTTGACACAGTTGAAGTTACAAAACTTCATATTCTCTTACATCAAACTCAAAGCCGTTTCTTCAAACTCAGCAATTTCCGAATTTCAAATATCAAATATGGGATAATAATATAGTTTCTTGATTAACTGTGAACGGTAATTTTAAAAGTATTCATTCACATAATTCTTAAAACAGTAAGAGGCTTACAGCAGGAAAAAAAAAAAACAAATGGGTTTTCCAGAAAGTAGCACGCGTACTGGGCAAAAACACACAAAATACTCAGGTATACGATGAACACTTCAATAACTGAAATATTTAAACAAACACACTTAACGAATACTGCCAATAACAGCACAGAACAGCCGATTCCGATTATAGTACCTTAGATAGTATAGAACCTTCGGGAAGTAATACTTGTAGTATACTATATCCGACAATAACAAAATTTAATATACTTTGCAACTGCGATTAATTTAATTACTTCAGAGTTAATGTGAAATATCCCATTGCCGCGAATTCAA
This sequence comes from Gryllus bimaculatus, assembly GCA_017312745.1. NCBI lineage: Eukaryota > Metazoa > Arthropoda > Insecta > Orthoptera > Gryllidae > Gryllus > Gryllus bimaculatus. The sequence goes on from BOPP01000212.1 coordinate 328,445, forward strand.
AATTCCAATATTTCCGTGCTATGTTGAATACACACTAAAAATATATCAGCACAGTATTAACAATCCAAGCATGTAGGACAGTTGGAGTACGGTACTTTGTTTTTTTTTTTTTTTCATTTTTTGTATCTTCTTCTCGCCAGTTTTCTCCTGTTTGGTGAAATCCTTTCTCGGCAATCACGATGTTCTAGTTAGATTGGATTTCACTCGTTTTTAACTTTCAGTCCTCGACGATGGCGTCTTCGGGCTGAGCAGAACAGGGATTAACGTGCTGCAGCAATTCTCTCGATGGCACGGCTTCATCAATTTTACGAAATCAACTCACGAAACCATCTCCCCACCTCTGTTGTTATATGAATTCGCGGTTCTGAGGCGTACATTCCCTCCCTGTGTTCCGATTACCGATGTTGAGAGTTCATTATAAAAGCATTTTCTGGCGAGTATTTATGTATGTGGGTTCAGTGCGTTATAACCAGGGTTCGGATTCTGATGACATGTCATCTTTTCATTGGTGCATTCTAGACACAGCGAATTTATAAAATAATGTTTATCACGACATACAGGTGATAGAAATGTATAGTTATTAGGTCATGTTTTGTCATTTTTCAATTTTCAGATTCTTCTTTAGGATCTTTGAATCATTTTTATCACTTTTACGCATTTTGTTTCCTTTTCGTGTTTTTATTTTTGTAGAGAACGTTTCTCGAGTTTACAATAACAGATTAAAACAAAGTTTTTATTGATTCATCAGTTCATGACTAAATCCATAACAGTGAACTCTGGTTTTCGAACTCTGCAAATTGCTCGGATATGCGTTAACTTCCGCAACCTTTCGAAACTGATGGTTGGAAGGTCGGAGCAGAGGATTATATTTCCTCTTAAAATAAAGACATAATATGAAGAATAATCCTACATAAATTCACTTTTTTAGGTCATCAGAAACGGGCTCCGATTATAAACGAATGTCCACTAAAACTAGAATCGACTGCAACCCAGTGTAACACTTTTTATCAATAACATCACGAAAATTGCTGTACCAAAACGCAACATGTAAACAGCAAATACTTAATTACGGGCAACATCTTTTGAGCCTAGCTATCGCATCACGACAGCTGTAAGATAAGCAGCGAGTGTAAGAATTCAGTCGGCAGTTAGAGAATAGTCAGTTAGATAATATGGAGAAATACAATGAAATATTTGCCTTTTTACGTCAAAATCGAAACGTTCCATTGCTAGAGTATTTTTTGTTAAATTTCAATAGATAAATAAAACCATAGACATCACTCACATCGTCAAAAGCTGAATAGTTTTCTTTCAATTTCGGCGACCATTGAAAATGAGTGATAATACACTGCCTAACCTTGAGCTGTAGATTGATTGTTACTGGGCACGGCAACTAAGAGCCATTAATCCCGGAAGTTCAGTGTATGTTTTTACTCTGGAAGTGGGGGCGGTCTTCTCCCGCTGTAGGAGAGATCAGGCGTCGACCTACCGTCGGCTAGCGGGGCTTCCCACAACCAGGTATCTCCCACCAGCGAGGCACCGCCACAACCGAGGCAACCTCTTAGTTTTCGACCAGTCTCCCGGCATGTGTGTTGCTGTACTGCATGTCAAGTGTAAGTGTGTGTACGTGAGGGGTGAGGACACGACAAAGATGATGGAGAGAGCGTGCGGTCCGTGGCCCGTTTGTTAGGACACTGCTCCAGCATTCGCCTGGCGGTCATCGGAGAAAAAAACGGAAAACTACGGATCAGAGCAGCCGGCTTCTAGATTTCTCCTCCAGATGACTGAATTCGACCTAGGTGACACGCTAGTGCAGAAAATCTTGCCACCGTCGAGAGTACAACCAAGCACCTCCCGGTCAGAGGCACAGCAGTTGATGCCCTGAGCCACATCTATTTGCTGCTGTCGATTTCTTCTAACGTGACTATAATATTACAGCATTTTACGGTGTGAAATTCCCTTTCCGTAATTTCCTCCTGCGCTCAAGCACGCGCTGCCCCCCCTCTCTGAGCCCCCGGGCCTCTTCACCCGACCTTCACTTCTTTTCGGATGTTATGGTTTCCCGACTGGAGATTCCAGCCATGTTTACCTTTTTCTCAATAGTCTTCGAAGAAATATAGTTTTATACTTCGACGATTATATAACATTAAACTAATTCCATTTTTGTAAAAATAAATACGGGACTAGTAGGTTTTGACAAACAAAAGTGATGGTAGTAAAAAAATAATCTAAAGTGAAACACGTATTAAGGAAAAAAGGGCGTATCAACCCTTTATTGCCCTTGCAGTGCAAACGGTTTCGAGTTTGAACACACGTAATTGTCTATTGAGAGTGAACAGGAACATGGAGTCTTGACCATACCGAACGACGGTCGCGCCGTGGTCACGTGGCCGAGATGAAGCAACGATACAGCACGTACTTCTGGAGTCCACAATGGCCACATGACGTACCACGCGCCGACTGTTGATGCCGTAAGCGGCGCGGTCTATCCTGTTGACTCGGTGCCGTCGAAAGCGCGACGTAAGGGCTACCGGAAGACGCCACTAGACATAGGTCACTCAAAGGAGCAACACAACGCGATTCCTGAGAAGTCCACTGGTTGCTAAGATCAGAGCAATCTATGGGGAGCCCCTAAAAAGATCAGTGCTGTGGATGCCCGGGTGCAATAATTTTCCTGGAGTACGATGGTATAATATAGGATTGATTTATTAATTGATTGTGGTTTCAGGCGCTTCAGCTGGTTTGGTCATTGATATCCTGGGATCGGAAATAAGATCGCGCGCAGTCGGTTGCCCTTGTAAGGTGTGTTGGATAGAGTTGCCGGCCTTCAAATTCGACTAGCTGACTAGCTTTTCGTGATGGCTGTATTTTAGAAAACTTACGCAAAACAGTTCACTTCTTTATGGCCCCTTGCAATAATGTGAAGGGGTAATTTCACCCAGATAAAACCAATTTTTGCAAGTAAAAACGCGTAAGACCTAAGAAAAATAAAACATGAGGGTGATTTTTCATCCCCTACTTCATATGAAAAAATACCGGCAGGGACAGTCATTTCAAAATCAGTCAGAGACCTCGGTACTTTTCACTATTAACTTTACATTAACAGGAATTACACAAATGCGTTTAATGACCTCCTTCGACTGCGCTCAATACTTGCAGGGGCTGGCAAGAGAAAAAGATTTGCCTGCTGGCAGACACACGATCGGCAACGACACCTAAAGGGCATCAAATGCACGTGTATATTTTACAAGGTACCTACTTTGGTTACAAAAGTACACACTTTCTGCACTGCGTGAAACTCGTTACCATATTCCAGCTTTGAGCCTGTGCGTATCCACAACTGGAGCAGCGCATGCGCAGAGGCCCGTACACCTACAGCTTCACATTTCTAGTTGCCACCGCAATCTTTTCCCACCGTCATTTGCATTTGTTCGTGTTTTCTAGCACTCTGCTTCCTCTCGTCGGCGAAGAGAGACCCTCGCATTCCAGAGGCGGGCGTGTTAGTAATCGAGAGTATCGCGAGCGGAAGCGGCCTAATCCCGCTGAGCCGTCAACCGGACGCGCCCGCTGCATCTGCGAGTCAATGCGCCTCTGCCCCGAAGGCCTCCGGCCGCTTCGCCACGCCCTCCCTGCCTCCGGCCCGCCGCGGCTCAAACCACTCGCGAACAAACCCTAGCTGGCACAATTACATTCAACCAAATATTCCGTTTCTCTCTTACACACACGGCTTTCGTCCATACTGTGCCATGAAATAATAATAATAATAATAATAATAACAATAATAATAATAATAATAATAATAATAAAGGAAAGGGTGGCGTAGGTTCCGCGGCCGGAGTTCGTGTTATTTAGGCCATCCGGGACGAGCTGCGTCATTGACATGGTGGCTAATGTTTCGGCCAGCGTATTGTGGCCTTCTTCAAAGCTGAAGCAACAGTACGCTCTGAAGAAGGCCACAATACGCTGGCCGAAACGTTAGCCACCATGTCAATGACGCGGCTCGTCCCGGATAGCCTAGATAACATAATTAAGGAGGGGATTTGTATGCCATAAAAAACTTGAAATATGCACTTATTTGCCGAAAAATGCTTAAATAGGCAATAAAAATTGACGACATTTCATTTACTGTATAAATATTTCTTGTTCAAATTTAGGAAAACATGCTTTGATTGAAAAAAATGTATTTTTGTGCGAACATAATATAATCTAACTTCCTTCGCAGAAGAAATACTTGAAGTAAATATTCACCTCATGAAGTACACTGTGCCATTTCGCCTCCCTGGTTTAAATAATTAATCAAGAAATATCCTATATATGCGCAAGTATTTTATTTTATCTAAAAAAAATCATTCTAATCAAGGAACACATTCAAATATATTCTATGAAAAGATGAAACGTCTTACAGATAAGTCTCTATTTTAACAAAATATTGGACTAAAAGTACACTAATATTCACCAAGAGAAAAATTGGTATACATAGTTACATACATTGTTGGTATACATAGTATCCAAAACTAACTAGATGTCAAGAAATTTCACTTAGCTATGCCCTGAAGCAACGGACAAAAATTTGCACAAATAAAAAAAATCTCTCCGTAATAATAATAATAATAATAATAATAATAATAATAATAATAATAATAATAGTAAACTATTATTGGATTATCGCTTATTTCGTACTTCAATAATCATTATTAGCTATAAAGTGCTTTAAAGAAAATTTTAATTTTTCCGAAAATTGAGATGTTCTGAAGAAAATGGCACCCGCCCCAATTTTTAGTGTGTAAACTGATCTACTCGACATATAATAATTAAAAATTTTAAAAATTAAAAATGGGCCTATTTTTATCAGAATTTAGAAAATGTTCGATGGATGTCTAGTAAAGCCCTCCTCCTTTCTAAAAAAAATTAAAGATCACCTTCCAAAAGCAGGGTCGCGCGTTCAGCCAGATCAATCAGTGAATGTTCATTATAGCGAGATTTCTGAGTAGGATTTAGGCGCATGTTTTGCTCACCGACGGACTACAGACATTTCAGAAGACAACTTTTCCAGTATGGAAGCCCACAAAAGTTGAAACTCTTTGTAAGTCAAAGTAATGTGATATGTACACGAGCAAGAAAAATCCTGTTTTTCAATTCATTTAAGCCTTATTTTGTGTGGCGAGGCTCAGGCCATCCGGCCTGCTCTTCCGCCTGACTACGCACATACACACTTCTCTCCTTTCACCGCCTTCTCGCAAAGAAAAGAGGTATCACTCGGGCGACGAAACAAGCGATTTAAGAGTAGCTGACACTTCTTTTAGGCTTGCTCTTTTACATGCAGTACACCTACAACAAGAGACAACTGTATTTACTTTCCCTCCTAAGCAGGCCTACGGAGAATTTTTCCTTCCATAAAAATCGACGGCTTCGATCGGGTTTGCCCCCGAGGTACAGTTCCACACGCTAGCAGTTATAACGGTGGGCGGTGTAACTGTCAGCGTATCGGACTGTTGTACCCACGTTTCCTGATTAAAACTCGATCAAAGCTGTGGATTTTTAAAGGCGAAAAATCCTTCGTACCCCTCCTTCGGAGGGAAAGTTAAGATGGTTGTCCCTTGTTGTAGATTTACGGAATTTACTGCAGAACCTCAAACCTAAAAGAAGCACTGAGCTAAATTCAAAATCGCCAGTTTCGTCGCCCGAGTAATTCCTCCTTTCTCCGCTATATGGCGAAAGGAGCGTAGAGAAATTTGCGTGGTCAACCGGGAGGCCGGGCCTCTTGGCCCAGGTCTCGCCACGTAAAGTAGGGCATTCACTAACTTACAGAAACGAAGCATCGTCTTTTTCAGTTCTCGGCAACGTCAATCGCTTGTCTGCAAAATATACATATTTTTTTTAAGATTCAGCATTTTCTCCGACAGCATTCAATAAGTAATTCGTAGCAGTAAATTAGAAAGGACAAAAAAAGAGCGTTGAGCGGGGGCAAAGCGTATCAGGCGAGTGCATTTTGCAACGACTAGCCAATGAAATAACACATTAAATCTTTATGTTTTACCACAAAGCTCTCGGTCCCATTTCCAAGTAAATACGACTACTCGTGGGCACGGCATTGATTGGTTCTGGAGCAGAGGTAATTTGGAACGAGTGCACCGGAGCGTTCGCGTGCCCTTCCACGTGGAACTTCATCAAACGCTTCTATTCTCATTCAGAGCTTCGACACCTCGACAATTACGGCGTCATACTGGATTCACCTTTCATAAAGTAGACGGATATTTAGCTTTTTGTATTTCCCCCCCCCCCCCCGTATTCCACACATTCGCACGACACTTGTGCGTGTTTCTATTCAGGTGTATAAATTTTACGATATGAGTAATATACAATATCACTTTCTAATAAATGTAATTTGTAACTATATAGTGGCATTGTTGAGGATATATTTGTAATTATATTAGTCTGAGCGTAGCTTGATAATGTATCTAAACTTGTGTTAACGAGAAAACAACTGAATCACTGTTCTCAAATTCGTCGAAACCTTCTATTCCGTTCCTTCTGGTTTTCAAGGCTTTTAGTGTCACTGACAAACTGTTTTTTGAAAATAGAAACAAAGCAAAATGTAGAATGAGAAACCATTAATAGTTGAAGGCTATTGAAGTTATCGCAAAATGGTGGCATTAGGCCTATACATTCTCCAAAAGTGATTTACATATTTCCTGGTAAACCATAGAATTACGTGCTTCACAAGAAGACATGTATTTAATAACAACTAGATTTATCAATGTATATTAAAACGTACATGGATCCAATTTTTCATTGAATTACGCGTAACAACTGCTAAGGTCATTAGCTCCATAAGTGTAGTGATTGTTGTCCTCGAGAGGTGACAGTGATCTTCCCCCGCTGGATGTCGAGATACGTTGCCAACCTACCTCGGCTTCAGGGGATTTTCCCCAACCAGACATCTCTCACCAGCGGGGCACCGCTCCAGCCGGGACGAGCTCTAAGCTCAAGCAGTTTGGTATCCTTGGGTTTTTATAATCTGGTGTGGCGTCATATCTGTCGCCGGTACAAACGT
>BOPP01000212.1:343554-358515 GCA_017312745.1 Gryllus bimaculatus
AGTTCTGACATCACTCATGACACTACATTCACTGAGGGAGGTTCGAAGTGAACTGATAAGTATTGGAACTTCATAAAGGAGGCAGCAACTCAAATAAAACAAAAGATTCGACCGTTTAGGAACGAAAACTGATAAAAGGTGACCGTTGGGCCCATTAGGGCAAACTGCGCCTGACCAAAGGTTGGCCGACTTAGACCCGGTGTCTCCCATAAGAGAACACAAGTTATCAATGCTCTAACTTATCTTACTATCAATGCTCCGTCTTAGAATCACACTGATGTAAACAAAGCCTCCGGGGACCGCACAAGGTCACTTGCCTAAAGTGGCAAACCCAAGGGACATTGAATACGGCTGCTCCTAAGGCACGTGTTTACGAACCGTCAGAAAATTGTTTGCGCACGTCGCGATTGGACATTGGTAGTGACTCATCACATTTCACAATCGCCTCTTGCTTTATTCCAGTCTCATCTTGGAGCAGTTCAACACTCAAATCAATTTCAAGACTTCTCCGATCAACATCCATGGCCAAAAAACGCCACGAATAGAGTTTGGGTTAGTACCAGTAAAGATTTCATTGTCATTACTCCACGCTGAACGAGTGCAAAGCCTAGCAAGGGCCGCATTGAGGATTCATAATAGATTTTAATGAAGTTAAATTATTCCATGTCCAATTACACAGATGTTTCCTTTAAATACCCGCGAATACCGATAACATTTAATCCTTGGAAATATCAGTTTTACTCAGATGCGCTGCAGCTATCAGAAACGCGCTCCTTGGTGTGACGGCCAAAGAGAATAGAAAACTGTAACTTCCCTTCATGTGATTCAAGAAAACACTTTCGTACAGCACTTCGGTTTACATTCGCATAAAGCGAGTCCGTGCATTTTGCAGTTATCGATTTCACTATCTTGCCCCAAATAGGGACTTACTGAAATTAAAGAACATGTGAAATTGAAATGACTAATATTCCGAATGAAACCACAAATTGTGAGAATTACTCTATAGGACGCGAAAAAAATACACGCTCTTTTAACATTAAAAGACTTTTCCACATAGTTGTATTACATAAATTGAAGACTTTTATGTGATTTTCATTGAATATAAAGACAGGCATTTTCAAACATTCAAAATCCATGTATAAATGCCATTCAATTCCTCGACAATGTGAGTTACTGGATTGGAAACTTTTTTTCGCTCATATTTATTTAAACTCAAGTAAAATTTTGGAATCAATTAAAATAAATGTCGACTTCGCAAAATAATTGTTACTTTAATTATCTCAATTATGATAGCGTGGCACCTCCAGCGGGCATGTTCTCGTTAGTTTTGTGCTTCGCAAGTTCATTATAAAAATAAATTTTAAACATATTACAGAGGCCCGGCTCTTCCTTCTTTAGGCAGACAAAGTTCCATGAAGAAGTGTCCTTTAAAACACTTGTTTAGTATTTTCTGTCATTACAATATTGGGTTTAATAGCATCACTCGAATGAATAAGTCGTAACGATTCACGAAAACGACGGAAAGAGGAAGCTGTTCACCAATATACTCGTACTAGCACTGAAACCTAATATAAATATATTTTATACTGACTGCTGCTCGCTACTTCCTCTTGGTACCGATGAATAATCATTACTATTATAACCCATGTTTATTTACAGAAATAATACGATTTTACATGTTTAATATGTATAAAACCTTCAACATCAAACAACTCGATTGTTTATCTCTCCAGAAAAACTGTCTACCAGTCTATGACAAGCATGCAACTCACAATACTTCATACCTCAAAATCATCAAAAGCACGTCTTTTATACTAGCACAATTTCCTACAGGAACCGGCTACTTGTGCCAATCGATCTGTCTTGTCGAGAGAAATCGAATGTGACTAAATGCACTCACACCACGTTGTAGTTGTATACTGTGCTTGATTTATAAAATTTTAGGTCCCGGAACAAGCCCCAAATTACTTATAATTTTTAATAGAAATAATTACATATTTAATGAAGAATTTAATATGTAATGAATTTGATGTACTTAATGAATAATTTCGGAGGTACCGGAACACCGTTCCTTGCATTCCGCCAGAAATCAAGTCCTGGCGGTATAAAACCAAGAGGACCAATGTTGGAGCAATTTCTTAGGATCTTGTGAATGGATCCGGAAAAAAGGCAGTTCCCCAGCAGAAGACGCGTCGAACGACGCCCGAGCACATCCAATTGGTGGACCGCGAGCGGTCTAGCCCTGAGTGACGTTACTCAATTTGATTGATTGGCGATTCCGGGCGAGGCAACGGCTAAGGCAATCTAGTTCCGTAAGTGTAGTACATGTTTTTACGCGGAATGTGCCAGTGATTTTCCCAAACTAGTGACATCAGACGCCTACCTCCCGTCGGTTTGCGAAGTTTTCCCCAACCAGATGTCGACCAACAGCGGGGCACCGCCCCAGCCAGTCCCGACATAACCGGTAGTACAGTGCATGCAAGTGTAAGGAGGGGTGATGATACAAGGAAGAGGAAGGAAAGACCGTGCTCGTCGTAGCCATTTGTTAGATACTGCTACGGCATCCATCTGGTGTTGGTCAGAGAAACCACTGAAAAGAACCGATCAGAGCAACCGGCCGCAACCCTTCACCCCCCTGACAGCTCTGTAATTCAACCTAGTGTCGAAAATACTGCCACCGTCGTGTCTCTAATCGAAGGACTTCCCGGTCAGAAGCACTGCAGTGACATCAATTGATGTCCTGAGCCACTTTACCCACAATACTACTATATCATTATACGAGAATATCGTACAATTTCTCACTCCAGTTGTCAATTTTCCCCGCGATCATTACAGTGAACGCTTAGAAACACAACTCGCTTCTTCCAAGTAGTTCAAATACATCGAAAGTGACAGCTTTCACTCAACCAGCACAAGCAGTTTATAGTAGCGTGCATGGCCGTATAGCACGTTCGGACATTCCTTACCTTACGTACCGTAACAGCTCTGGGAGAGGGGGGAGAGAGGGGCTCTGTACGGGTCATACTTCCTGTTTGTGCCCTCACCGCTTCAAAAATACAACAGAGGAACGTTGCAGCAGAATTACTTTACCACGACAGATCGTGAGGGATGAATCTATAGTCTGAGGGCTAGAAGTCATTATAATATTACTAGTGAACTAATGCTCGTGATACAGAGAATAAAAGGTATTTTAACACGAATTTTCGCAGGTCCTGCGCAGATTAATCACATGACCGTAGGCGTCCGCCCGCTCCTTATAAAATAAATCATTTTATATATGCAAGTACGTTCAATTCGTGATTTGCCTCTTTTATCGCAACAATTTGGAAAATTGTTACACATTTAGGGAAGAGACTCTCCATGCCCATCAACTGACATTGATGCAACAGTGCGTATGTTTTATTTTATGTTTTCCGGTTACTTTCAAAATTAAATATTGAATTCTATTAAATTCACATTCTGTCGATGCACTACATCTGTGCCTAAATTTTTGGGGGTCACTTTGCATAAAGCCTTGATGACATTTTCAAAAAGGGACGAACTGTTCGTTTCAATATTTTGCTCGAATACAACAATTAACACTAACCAAAATAGCTCAGGGCAGATTTTCATTGAAATCTCTGAACTTTCAAAATGTTCAAGAGTTGAGCTTTATTTTTCAGACCTCTCCTACAAATACATTATTAAAGATACACTGTTCTGCATAGGTATTAAAGAAAAACAAATGTTGTACTGCGTAAATCGATTAACGGGAACTGTTAAAGCAAAAGTGGGTAAACCTTGTTCTTGTGTTCAATTTTTCCAGGTACGAGGGCCCAATAATAAAATACATTGCTAATTGCGGCCGCACAATACTGTCTATTTACTTCGCACCTAGTCAGGCGACAAAGTCAAAGAACGAGCATAAAGGAAGTGAACAAGAGAGGATATGAAGAGTTCAATAATGCGTGTTCACACAACGCATCATGGATTCGATTTATTTTTATTTATTGCGTATGAAGCCCAGGTACAATTGGGTCTCGACCCGACAGCTAATTTAATAGTAACTTGTATATGATAAAAAAACATTTGCACTTCAATACTTAATTCTTATTTTCACACCGGTTCCAAAAACAAGAGTAATTCAAAACTTCATAGATTACAATTATTTGCATTTCTAATTAGCTCCAAGTTCCCACGATTCCTTTCAAGTATAGTGGTCGTATTAATTCACATAATTGGAAAAGGTGACGTTGAGAGCCTGTAAAAGCAATGTGTTCGCAACGGATCATCTCTGAGCAATCAATAATCCCGCTCTGGGGCAAAACTATCATCTCTACCTGCGGGCCTTCCCTTCGAGGCAACGAGGGCGGAAGCTTTCTCAAACGAAGCTCCACTGCCACCACTTTTAAAGCATCGCACGTCTTTAATTTCTCGTCCCGGCCACGTATCTCTATCATCATGCGCCAACCGAAGATTTTTATTAATGAGTAATTCGTCAATAACTTCGAGAAACTTCATATGCGCTCACGCCCTAAATATCTGGAGGCAGATCCTAATATTGCCAATTTTGACACACGAGAAGCAAACATTCAATACGTGACACGTCCACTTCACTATTTTCCAATAAAAATGAAAAATATAGCACAAATTTTACCCTTGTCAACACCATTTTAGCTCAACGAATAGAGCACTACTTATATAATGTATAGTAAGACATCTCACTTTTTTTTTTCTTTCAGAAATAAAATTCTACGTGGAAACCACAGAAGAACTCAATTTTTGCCAAATGGACAAGTGACCTTTTGAATGTTTGCGCGTCAAATTTGCGTACAATCGAGTAGCTTGCGGGTCCCACCCGGTCAGAACTTTACCTCTGCGGTGGACCTATGGATTGGGCAAGGTATTCGACGCGTCTCGGTCTGCAGGAGAAGAACTTGCAAACTTTTTCGTATCACTCTAATAAAAGTTGTTCTTAAACTCAAATTCATAAATATGAAAACCTTTAGAAGTGTTTAAAGCGTCGAAGGCGCCACACTCTTCCAGTACATAATATGCCAAATAAGTCTTGAATTAAGTGGAAGAAAGTTGTCCACATATTTCAACACGAATGGATTGACTTTCTACAGCCTACTTCATCACATGAGTGAAGACTATATCTCTATGAAATTTTATATCGAAAAGAATACCCAAACTTCTAAAAGAAATTGTAATTATATGAATGTTCAAACCATCCGAACTGAAAATGACCAGAACAGTAATTGTAATTCTCATGTACACATTGATAACTGAATGAAAGCTACGAAATATTAGCAGTTCTAGTTCGATTAAATTGAAAAACAATGACACTGCACTTACGCAGCCAAGAGTCATTACACCACAAGTACGCAGGCACGCGAAGAAGAAGAAGAAGAAGAAGAAGAAGAAGAAGAAGAAGAAGAAGAAGAAGAAGAAGAAGAAGAAGAAGAAGAAAAGAAAGAAAAAAGTTTCGGAATTGAAACCCGCTCCTCGGGCGCGCGGCGAGGCAATTTCAACGCGAGGCGCGTCGGGCCGAACCCCCAAACACCCAACGGCCCGGCTTTTTATGCCCGCGGCGCGTCGTAAACCCCGGAAGTACGTCCGCTGCCCGAGAGCCAGCCCTTCCTTCCTTCCTCCGACTTATTTCGCAGCAATCGATTCCGGTAAGATGTTTCGGGACCCGGAGGAGAGGCGAGGGAGTGGAGAGGGCACGGAGAGACGGGGCGGGAGAGAGGGGGGACTCTCGTAAAATGTGAGCCAGTCCCACGCCCAGGGAACGGTGGATCTTTAAAGAGGACGCCACGACGTCGGCACGCGAAACGCCCCCGCCTCCGGGCCCGAGTCGGGGTCCGCGGCTGAGTGTCAAACCGATCGGCCGCGCGCGGGCATCGATTAAGCAACAGGCCGACGCGAAGCGAGGCGAGGCGGGGTGACGCGTAGGTGAATCTACGCAGCAGGCTGGCGGCAACGCGCAACTCACCTCGGGCGGGATTACGCAGCGGCAGAGGCGATCGTACGAGACAACTGCAGGCGGTGGCTCGGCAACAGCACGGCACGACACGCACGGCACGCGCGCGATTGCGCTTTGCTTCGACTTACGCGCAACGCAGGCAGGTGAGCGGGCGGGCGGACGCGACGGCTAGCCGGGGGCCCAGCCGACGACGACTGGGGGAGGTGACGACAGCGGTGGCGGCCTCCAGCGGCGGCGCGCGGGGGCGGAGCGACGCCAGCGACGCTCGCGGCGGGACACCCAACTGCGACAAGGCGGCGAGAGCGCTTTTCAAAGCGGCGCCCGACATCACGCCTCTAGCGCCCTCGTCGAGAGCGTTTAATCTCCCTCGTGTGAAAACTATTTTTCAGAGTTCGACTCATTGAATTCCTTTTTTCCAGAAACGAAGATTACGCAAACTTGTTTATAGGGATTCACACACGTCACCTGCACGAGACCGATAACCATGTAATGATGGGAAGACAGATTTTCAGGTGAATAATTTGAGTTTTTGCAAGTCGTGAATTAGAAAGACGTAAAACACGACAATTCTGTATAGAATTGTAGCGATTTCAATTGACGGGTCCCGTCATTCTCCCTCATTTGTCGTCTACGACAAATCTATTCGTAGCTTACACTTTACGTAGTTTTCGCCGCCACTACTGAACACGAATTCGACACTACAACACAATAAAAATGGAAATAATGAAAAGTGCAACATCTTTAGTACCAATACAATACAGCAGGAACTTCATTATTTTTTACTAAATAAATCGTACTATATCTCGAGTTTTTCTTCGTGAAGCCTACGTTCACTAGTTGGAAAGTAATTTGAGACGGTCGCTATCGATAAGAAGTGCCGAAACTACAAGCGTTGATTTTCCGAGCACATGCACAAAAAATTTCTCACTCCTATAGGTAGTTCGGGTACGAAACACTTCTAAGTAGCAAAGAACTAAAAACAATTCTTAAATTAAATCATTAACGGACTACGAGACATTTTTCGGCTCTTAAGCTCAAATAGGCCTTTTAGGAAGTAGTTCTATAGCACCGTTAAGCCATGAGATGTTAAAAAACAATTTTAAATGACTATGTAAAACAGTAACAGAGGCATCTACCTACAAAGTTTGTCTACGAGTATTGATGATGCATCTGGCTGAAGTTCGTCCTTTTAAGACACGTGAATGCTTTTGGGAAACAAAATGGGTCCTTGGATTTTTTTCAAATAGATAGAGTTCTAAGGGTTAGAATAAGGTTACCAGGGCGCTATTCTCTGAAAGAACTCCATACAGTTAAAAAAATTATTTGTACATTAAATAAACAAAAGTTATTAACGAGTATCAACCTAAACGTCTGTTCACTTTAATTATCTGGATGTAAGCAAATTCACGAAAATCCTTTTTTGGTATAACCCATTATATACCTTAACATATTAAACAAGAGGGGGGATCTGCATTTCTGCCTCTCCCCTGGCCCCCTTTTACAATTTACTTTTTTCGTTGACATTTCATCAGTAAATACAACAAAGCATACTACAAGAATAAAATTAATCATTTTATCATAACATAAAATATATCCAAATATTTTATGTTGAACCACATTCCCTCGTGTGACTTTACGACTGAGGAACACCGTTTAACTGGCCTTTCAGCAGTCGCCTCATGAAAACTACAAAGGTCGCGTGCCTTGGGCATTGTTTGCGGCCGGCAATATTTTGAAAGCGATCTGGGGGTTGGACCGCTCCCAGGCTAGCCTGGAATAGAGAGACGATTGTGAAACGGAGTGCGTCACCGGTGAATATCGACGCATTGTTCCTATCACAGCATGCGCAGACGATACTGACAGCTCGTCCACACGAACCTACGAGTAGTGATGCGACATCAACAAGAAAACACAGATATTCAAAATCAAAACATCGATGTTCGATATGCATCGACCAACAATCAACGATATTTTTGGACATCGACGTTTTAAGTTGGTTTAGTAACCTCTAACATTAAGTTCGTGAGCAACAAAATTTAATTTGAGAATGGCCGTGCATATTAATTTATAATTAAAATTGAACTGGAAACAAAGTTATACAACCCATGTGCGCAACACAGGAAAGACGAAGGAAATCGCAGGCCGTCAGGATTATCGAGCAAGGGGCGGTAGTCTGCTCGATTAAGGCAGGGCAAACCGTTTCGATCGAATACAAACCGATTTTTCTACCATCAATTATTTTTCTTATTTTAACTTTTAAAACATTGTGATTATGGATACCTTCCATCCACGAGCAAAACAATGAAAACGTAAAAACATCGATGTTCAAAAAAACATCTTTTCAATACCTAGATGCTTTGACAATCGAAATTTGACATCGACATCGCATTTCTACTTAGGAGCGGCCTTGAGCCGGTCATTTTGGTTTGCCCGTTTACTCAAGTGGCCAAGAGGTCCGTGAAAAGATACTGTAATTCTTGGTTTACAGGGGGCATTAATCTGACATATCATAGGGAACAGATTAGAACATATTTTTGACAGTGGATCTTTGTTACCAAATTATGGATAACACCAAAGTTTACCCAAATCATACCAAATATTTGCCAATATCTTTTTTTCTCCTCCTATCCAATGGACTACAGATAATCGTGAAAATTAAATCCCTCGTACTCTCATTGTTCACTTTCATGATGTTTGGTTCAGGAACCTGGACAACTTTCTTATCTTGATGCAAATCTTTTAGCTAAGCAGAGATATTGATGCAAATGTGTTGCTTTACAGTGCTTCTTATTAGTGTCATATTTAGATCGGTGTTTTAAAACAAAAAATGCCATATTTAGAAACTTTCAAATTGGATCTAATTAAGTGTTGTATTGCAGTTATTAAACAAAATACACAAAAATACAATGTGAAGGTAATGAAATGAGAACCAGAAACAGTTGTACAATTTCAAATCAAAACGTTGAAATATGTTAACAAACTTACAACAACAACAACAATAAGAAGATGAACAATAACAACAGAAGGAAATATAGCCAAATAGGTGCAAAATTCACCTTCAATTTTCTATGATATATTTTAATAATAAACTAAAAAGCATTTTGAGAAAATTATAATTGCAAAAGTATGAAGATTATTTAACAAAGTAATTTAACTAGGAAAGAAAATATTTCATAAATCTTCATTAAACATTCAAAATAGACACTGCAAAATTTAATAGAAACAATGGAGAACAACACTAGAATAATTTTTAACCTACTCCACAGATGTGAAATATTGACTAAGCATAATAATATTACCAGAACTCGCACAGTATGTTTAAGTATTGTAAAAAAATATTAATTCATATTGTACTAATACATAAAAATCATCATTTGAAGTATTATTGAAATGTTAGAACTCCGAGAAGTTGAAGAAGATGGAACATTTTCCCAATCAACTTCCATTTGGAGTTTTCTAACATAGAAATAAATATACTCTTAAAGTAATACTTTTATCAGAATTGGGCCTTTCCACCTTAAACAAACAAAAACTCACCCAATCTCAACAAGTACCAATCCTTTAGTTCAGATTTCCGTTATCTTTGTTCACACTGCTGTTAAGTTGTTGAAGTCTTGCTTGTTGATATAAATGTTTGGACTGTCTTTTAATCCAGTTGTAATTGCACTGCAGGAAATAAAAATGTGCATTAAAATATGAGTTGGATAACCACCACAATAACATGAAAAAAGAAAATATACAATTTTTTAAAAGGCCGAAAGACAGAATCTAACATTAAATCCATCATCAAACAACTAAATCAGAAGTACATCGTCATATACACATGTCCCCTCACCAAACAACAACTTTCACAACTGACAGCTTAATCCAATCTTTGATACGAGTTTTAGCTAAAACAACATGGAAATTCACTATCTATCACCAAATGTGTCTCCTGAAATATAATTCACATGTTCACTTGTAATCTAATAAAAGCTGGCTCGCTAGCTACCTAGTTCCTATTATAATTTACACCAGATTAAAAAGGCACCATGTGATCGTAATAATTGCAACATCTTTTGCCAAAATCTTATAAGGCAAATTGAACCTCAGTAAAAATTGTTAAGTTTTTACTCACAAGTAATTATAAGTGAATATCAACAATCTTAAACACATACTGGAACAGAATATTGTTTTGTACTGCTAGGTAAAAAAAATAATAAAATAAAAAAAATAAATAAATAAATAAAAAATTTTTTAAAAAAACCCTCTGCAAGGCAGATGATGCAATACTTAATAGACGATGTTTTTAACCCGCTAATACCCATAGAAAATGTACAATGATATTACATTCTGCTTTATTTGTATGATTAACATAAACACACAAAACAAAACAAAATTGACACACACAAAAATATTTTAAATAACACGAAAAGGGACTTGCGCAAATGAGCACAATAAGCAGAGCACAGATGAAAATGTCCAAAGCATAATCTTTTATAACTGAGTATTTTCTTTTGTTACTCATACGGTCATTAGATTCTGCTATGAAAAATGACACATCTAAATGAATTTCTATCTTCAAGGATGATGCCCATTATTTTGGTTTGTTAAAGTTTCTGCTATTGATAATGGAGACCTACGGGCGGTGCCCTCAAATGAGATTTGTTTCAGACAAGTTGTCTTTGCTCTATTCAATCCATACAGGCACCATGGTCAAATCTACAAAGAATATAAAAATTACCCACAACCTTTTTTCACCTGCCATTTATATTTCTAGACTGATCCATTAAGTCCACTTCCCTAATTTCTTTGGTGAACTATTTCTTTCAAACGCAAATTCCTTTGCCTTTCACTTTATAATTTTTTCTCACAGCTACTGTGTTTTCTGCAAAATGTAGATTTCACCTTCTGTCAAGAAAGAGGTTTCCTTGACACAATTACCCACAATTTGTACTTCAAAATCTTCACCTAACCGCCCAATGCACATGCTCACTAAGCAATCTGTCAGGGTTGGAAAAGGAAAACAAAACTGAAATGGCACACTGTTCTTGTTGCGATTGTTGAAGTGAACTGGTAATTTATACAATTATATTGGGCATTACTTTAAATATTGACATTGAATTAGGATGATTATTTGATGTTATTACGATGATTATTTGTAGTGATTAGTAAACATGGTATTTAAGTCTATTATACTATTGTATTAGTATGGAATTCAGTATTTATTTATATTTTAGGTAAAATTGACTACTAAAGTTAAAAGAAATAACTGCACTAGCTTCTTGAAACTATTTTCATTAATTCTGAACTGGAACCATTTGTGCTCCTAATGATGACAAAGAGGGTATGCTGGAGGTAAGGGATAATATTTCGAAGAGTGAATAAGAATTAGATCCTGATGATAAGACAGAATCCTTGCCACAGCAATATTATTGAAGAGCTAAAGACCCTCATCTTTTTACTATAGCAAAGATGGAAGAATGTGGAATATTCATATTTCATGAAAAATATAAAAATACGACAGATGAATATTATTATGCAAGTTCCAGTTTGTCAGGATACCAGTTAGAGGAAAGACCGATTCCCTCAAGATTTGTACACTTTCTTTGATTGAGAAATTATTGAAATTATTGAAAAGTTCAAAAGTCAACATATTGCCACTTATGCACAAGAAAATTAGATCCAAGAATACAACTAAACAATTAACTATAGATGTTAACTGTGATGAAGTAGAGGCTCTTCTTTGCCTGCAAATTTTGAGTGTAGTTAAGAAGTCATGCAACTTCAATTTAGAAGAATGTTCTCAACAGACAGAAATTCACCAGAAATCTTTTGCCTAACTATGTCTTAACAACACTTCTCTGTCCTACTTTGCCTCATGTTTTGATGAGATTGAGACCAGACACCAGAGGTTACAGTTATATCGACCAACTCCAATCCGTGATTTGTTCAAATTATTTGTTCTCAGATGTGGCAGTACTCGAGTCAGTTTGTCACAATTGATGAAATGTTCTTATGGTTCAGAGGAAAAGCTGCCTTTGGGTAGCGCATAGCTGTTTTATACCTCAAACACGGAAGTCTACATTGGAAGACATCCAGAAGAATCTAAGAATGCTGTCACTATTAGCTCAATAGATGTCAGCCTATGTCTGGAACAAAAAGGACTGACAGTGGCCAATTTGTTTACCAGCATTGATTTCCGTGAAAAGTGAAACAGTCAGCACAAACTCGCAATGCTAGGCACCATCAGGAAAAACCTGCATTAGCTTCCTCTTGACAGTCCAGATCTATTCCCTCCAATATTCATGGATTCTGTGAAGTCTGTACTCTGTTGTCATACATTCCAAATAAGCAAAACAATGTGTTAATAATTTCATCAATGCGCAATGATGACGTTGTCAATGAAGAAACCGAGAAGTCAGAAATTGTTGTGGACTACAACTAAATTACAGAAGTCAATGTTGAAGACCAACTCTCTGCCAATTAAAATGAGGCCAGAAATACTAGACGTTGTCCCATGACCTTACTTTGCTGAATGATCAACATCTATGGCATAAGCACTCAAGCTATCATCGATCAGATTGCACTAATCCTGAATATCATTCATAAAAAATATGCAGCAGGATTTGAAACGAAACTTTGGCAAAACCATCCTCACACACGTGATGATAAAAACATCCCCAAGATACTTTATGTGATGAAATTGGAGTTGTCATTAATAACAAATGACATTTTTAGTTGTCAAGTTTACTTTGTTTTATACTTTTACTTTTCACTCACACTTCAAGTGTGGCAAAGGACCTTTTGTTTGTTGTAATTATATTTGTGTGTTTAATGCTTGATTTGATGGGTTAATACATTTTGTTACTTTACTGGAAATAATTGAAAAAGTCATTGAAAAAATTCAATGGTTTTTCTATATTGTTTTTAAGGGGAAAATTTAGCAAACACTGTGATTTGCTCTTTGTTCAAATCAGAGTTATGTCCTTTTTCCTGGTCTGGATAACAACATGCTACTTTGAACAATCAAATCAACAAGTCAAAACCATCAAAACAATTTTGTCAAAAACATAACTGAAAAAAGTTTTTAAGAGCATTACTTTAAAGAGGAGCAAATTGTTCCTTTCAGTGGAAGCAAGAGTCGCCATGACATCACTACTTTTCAGTCAGAGTTGTCTTCTAAATACTGATGAACAACTTTCAAAAAACTTGGAATACCTCAAGACACCAAATCATTGCCCTTTCCTCTTTATCTGTTACTTTTAGCATTAAGTGGATATAATTAGTTCATTTAATTGGATTCAGTAGAGTCCTCACTATTCTTATTCATAATACAATTAAGGATCTAATTAAGGCTGCTACAGTTATAAGCTGCAATGTCCTAGAGAGCCTTTACAATAAAAAAAAAAAAAGCCAATCAAACTATTGAATGTATATGTCCCTTGCACTGCACCGGCTTTGGTACAGAGCAAAACAGCAGCCTTTCTTTCCATTTCATTCAAAATTTACTCTATCAGACACATTTAGAATATTCTAAAAATATTCATATGTGAAATCAATAATGCAATAATTCATAATCATCGGCTCTGTGAATATGTACCCCACAGATTCTTTGTAGAATATTAAGTTTGTATTGTGGTACTGAAATTAAACAACGAACTGTAGGTTGTCTGAAGACTTCACACTCAGAACCTAACATAGGGCACTTAGCAAATTTATATTGATATATTTTATATACCACAAAAACAATGTGCTAATTTTTTTGTTCCCTTTACGTATTATAAAATGAATTTAATTTATTAAAAAAAAATTATAAAAAGAGTGAAAAATGAATGACCATGACCTTCCTGCATTAGCATCTTCACCAAACGTTTTTTTCTTTTTTATTAAAAAAAAGGCTTATGTGGTGACCATACCACACTTCATTGCCCGATACAGAGGCCTATGCAATTAACTAGCTCTGAGGTTCCAGTACTTATCCACAAGACAAATTCTGGAGTTTCCTCTGTCTGTCTCCAGTGTTCGTCTGGACAATACACTAGGCAATGGGACCAGAAACACCCAACATTCAATTGATATCACACTACTGTGGATAAAACATGCATACATTAATTATTTGTTTATTTATTATGGCAACAGCAATGCTCATTACATAACACTGAAGTTATACGGTTTCATACTCTAATTATGTTAAGTATAATAATTATTTTTCAATAGTTCATTTAATCACCACCATTAGGTAAAGATGAATCCAACAGCAAAATTCTCAGTGCTGAAATAATACCAGAATAAAATGTTCCAAATTTTACATTTTTCATGTTTATTTTATAAGATACAATTTTTAATACTGATTATCTAGTGTTCTGTACAGCAAATAATTATTGTAATTATGTGCTTCCTTTTATAGCCTTGTTAACCACGTTTTTTCACATTCCTTCTCTTTTACAGTGTGAATGCACTTGATCTCCCAATTTTGGATGTCAATCATTACAATTTAACAATCCCAAGAGCAAACTGTTTCAAGAAGTAACAGCCAATATTTCTTTTAAAATGTTGAATCTAAACCACACAGAATAAAATTCAACAATTTGAATAAACATTATTTTTCTCCTGAATACTCAAAAGAGTAAATGTTGCTTAAAAGAAATTTTCCAGCAGGAAGCATTTCTTTAAGGTTTCGTTGTTAGGACACCAAGAGAAATTCACTATCACTGTAGCTATGAACTGTACATAACTGTTACAGCAGTAGTTATTCATTTACAAAGGAAGCATAATTTAGGAAGAGAAATGTATCTTACATACATCACATTCGCATCTATAGTAAAACAAAGTTTCTTCTTCATTTTTAAAAATAATCATTAAATGTCAGAAGGTTTTAATTCTGAGCCTAGCCACTGAGTTTTTAAATTTTCAATAATCAAAATATGCAAGTATTAATTGCTTTCCAAATGCATATCATCTCAAACCTATTT
The DNA here is from genome assembly GCA_017312745.1 of Gryllus bimaculatus. Taxonomy (NCBI): domain Eukaryota; kingdom Metazoa; phylum Arthropoda; class Insecta; order Orthoptera; family Gryllidae; genus Gryllus; species Gryllus bimaculatus. The sequence goes on from BOPP01000212.1 coordinate 358,477, forward strand.
CATGAAGTATATGACGGTTAACTCTTGACTACACACAAC
>BOPP01000212.1:366282-383352 GCA_017312745.1 Gryllus bimaculatus
CTCTATCATATCGACACCTTTAGTAATTCATTTACAGTGCATTCTTGTAGCAAGTGTAAAATTAGCGTTAATTGTTTATTTTAACATTTTTTGTTCTATATTGCAGCATTTACATGGTGCACGATGAGCTCAAGGATAAGCAGTTTGAGCTGGAGTTGAGTTGGGTTGGTCAGCTGTCAGAAGGTCGTCATGAACGAGTTCCACCCACAGTGTTTGCAGAGGCTGAAAAAGCTGCAAGAGCGGCAATGGAGGATGAAAGTGATTCAGATACTGATGAAATGTGAACGCCTGCCTTGTATTAGATTTTAAGATAACGATAATAATAAACTGCTTTCTGTTTTCTTGTACAGTATGTGTTGGTAGTTTGTACCCTTATGATAAACATTTTTTATTTTCTTGGTAAACTTCCTTGACAATCCTTGTGAAGCAAAAGTTGAGATTGTCTACTGGTGAACCTTATACTAAAATGCATTTAATCGATTTTAAGCCGAACTCAAAAAAATAAAAGAAGAAGAAGAAGAAATTTAAGTGTAAGAAATACATTTGGTGCTTAACTCACTCAGACGACTGACTTATATACATATCAGAGATCATTGATGCTGTCCCTGGACTACTCAGATTCCTCATTTGACTCTTTGACTCTTTTGTCCATGAAAAAGTCATCTTCACTGCCGTCAAAAGATCTGATTGATAGCAAGAGTTAGAAAGGGGAGGGGGCCCATTATTCAATCGCAAGCTTTTAAATGTTGTTGACGCCATTTCCTAAGATCTCTGAAAAAGAATGACTGCTCAGGTTTGTGGCCAGAACCATGTGCATGTTGTGAGTAAGGCAGCATTGCTTTACCCCAACTCTCATTCAAATTTAATTAGAGAATTATGAATTTCAAATTAATATATGGGGTGGCTTCTTGCTGGTTTTATCCACACTTTAGGACCATCCATAAATTACGTAACGCAAAGCTGGAGTATTTTTAATACTCCCTCTCCCCTTCGTAACGCATGCTTGAATCCCCCCTAAATAATTATGTAAGCTTGCAATAGCCACATCTCCCTTGTAAATGCAAGAAGTGAAAATAAATTATTGCGCAGTGAAAACAATTTTTATTTATTTTACTTGCATATTGAAGTAATTAATGATAACTAAATTAGAAATTAGTTGGCGATACTGACTGCAACTAACAATAATAATAATAATAATAATTTTTTATTGTCATAAGCTTTGTAAAGCAGGCAATAGACAACGTGCAAGTTTAAAGAATACAATGTTAACCCTATTAATGCATATGGTGCACAATACAATTTCTAGGCCTATTAGACAGTTGATTACTGTCTTGTCTCTGAATATTTCGAAAAACTCCTGCATGAGTAGAAAGGAGTTTCCACAGCCACTCATAAAGATTTTTCTAAATTGGATTGGAGGCAATATCAGTTTAATCGCCTAAGGGTAACTTATACAGTTTTTACACCTAGTATTCTGGCTGTTTGCTGACTTAGTCTGTGACATTGGAACATCTTAGTTTCATACACTTCTGGTTCGCATAGAATGTACATCCTGTCTGCTAAGTGAAAGTCTGACAGGTGTTTTTTTACAGTGACATAGATACATTGGGCCGGATTTATAAATATATAAACTCTATTACTGGGTTAACAATTTCAAACTTTAGCGAATCAGTGGCTTGCAATTGGCAAGTTTATCAGATCAGTGATTATTCTTACTGCCTTTTTCTCGCAGTTTGAGAATGTCTTGTATGTGACTGGCAATTTCGCCGGCAGAGCAATATTCCCCGTGGAGATTAACACTCTGGAAAAAATGCAAAATTATGAACTTCTTAATGTAACTGTCGGGTAAGCAATGGTTCTTAGATTTTCTTTAGTAAAGAATATACCTGGAAAGCTTAGCAGCGATATACTTGACATGTGGCTCCCATGATAATTTATCATCCAAACGCACTATTGCCTAATAATTTTAACATTAGGCGAATTTTCACCAGTTTTGGCGGATCTCTTAGGGGTAAAACAGCATTTTGTTGGGTTTACCTTCGTTAAGTACAAAAGCCGTTTGTTTTGAAGCGCAGTTTATCAGCTATGGACATGGTGTTTTTAGTTTCAGTTTCGAGTAATTGAAATATGAATTGACATTTATAAACGGTGAGTATCGTCTGCATACTTATAGTATGCGCTGATCATGGGTGGGCAGGTCATTCATCATTAGGACAAATAACAACGGGTCTAGGATGGAACTTGAGGGACACACTTTCAGCTCTGCTTATACTTGACACCGCCTGCACTCCAAACAGACGATTTGTTTGCGGTCCCATAGGGTAAGATTTTAGGAAGTCCTAGACTTGTTCCTTTATACCATAATAATTCACTTTACTTATGAAGGTACTGTGTGATCTACACACTCAATGCCTAACTCAAATCTTCAAATGTTGTTGGTGGAAAAATCCTTCTTGCTCAACAACATTAAGCACTCTTTTTAAGTTAGTGTATCTAAGCCATCTACTGGTTTGACGTCCGCTTCTACTATCGGCATATTGTGCTTCACTGATTATGTGGGCCTGTTAACAAGATAATTGTTTAGTTTGTGAGTGCATTACTGATTCTATTATATTAGAAATGATTGGTACTAATGATATGGGTCTAATAACTTGTTGCTAGCTTGAGATCTCCTTTTTTTATAGATTGCACAACCTGTAGTTAATTTTAAATGTTTTGGTAGACCCTTCCGCTCAGAATTTGTTTATGCCTAAAGAGAGTGGTTCTGCTATAAGATTGGGGGGCAAATTGGTGAATGATAGGAAGGGCAGCTTAAGCAAGAAATAGTTGATTCACTAAGCTGAGTACAGGGTTGGTCATGGATGATGCAAGAGTGAGAGTCTACAAGACAATGTAATGAATTCTTGAATTTACTTCATATCATTTGAATATTTTCCTTATATTTTAATGTTTCAATACATGACCTCGAAAAAGAAATTATTTCAAATTGAATGTGAAAAAATGTGAAATATAAAATCAATTTTATAGGGTCAATTTTTGAACTACAAAAAGGGGGGAAAAGGTCAAGATTACAATCAGGTAAATATGGTGTGTCAATTTTTACGAACCTGAAATACACTTTTTGGGTCAAAATTACACATCATTTTTTAATTGCAGTATTTTGCATTACTTACGAAGTCATGAATTGTTGTAGTGTTTATTTCACTTACAGGAAAACTTGTAATGGAAAATTGGTTTACAACTAGCCAAAGTTAACGACAGCTCCTTTTGATTAGCCTGCTCATTCGGGGCTCCTCCTTAACCTTCTGGCTTTCTGCTTGAGGCCACCCAGCAAGCAAAGCTAGACACATCTCAGACTACAATGATGTTTCCCAGTGGTGTCTTTTCATATTCCGGATATTCAAACGCTCGCTCCACTAGCTGAAACAGCTTCATCTGTTGCAACATTCATATACGCTTCTTTCACTATGTGCTTCTGGCCCTTATGCTGATTTGTTCCTTGTTATAGTTACGAGAGATACTCTTGGGCCCTGAATTGGCTAGGTCGCGGTATTGGCATAAAGGAAAAGAAATTTATTTCCATCTGTAATGGTACTATAATAATTTTATTACAATAGTAAAACTGGTAAATACCTGAAAAGTATCAAGTTAGTGGTCAGTATTATCAATTCAAATAAATGTAAATCAACATGAGTCAGTCATTAGATTTTTAATAATCAGCCAATTAATAATATTGTTCTCTGAGTGTGTTAGTATATCTTCATATAAAAAGGTTACATCTTTGGCAATTACAGAGAAAAAATGATATAATAAAGGAAGAAAAACTTAAGTTTCAAATGGGCATGTCTGTCCATCAGAATGCACATGTTTAAGCGTTGGCAATTATTCAGCCATATGCAATATCATGATTTTTTTTTTTTTTTTTTTTTTTTTTTTTTTTGAGAACAACCAATCTTGGGCACACTGTACATCATGCAGGTGAACTTGATAGTTAGGCCTTAGCAGAGACTGCTGGGCTGAACTTGATTGCACGTTGCTACATGCACTTCTGATCGTTTGTGGACAATCAAAAATGAGTACAGTTTTCAAGACCAATGCTTGTCTTGTTATGTCATAACAGCACTCAGCTGAAGTTCTATCGCCCTTGATTATTCATTTCGAAGATGTCTCGTTTGATTGATTAGGTGGATAAATGATTGCAGAGATCAGGGAAGATTGTCATCAGAGGATGCTGCTGCTTACTATATGCTTACTCAGGAGACGCAATGAAATTGTATTGTGTGACTCATCATCAGCAAAAAGGAGTTTGGTACAACATGCATGGTGGCCACTTTCTGAAAAAACAGGAATAGCCAGGGACATTTTATTTCAGGAAATGAATGGCCACATTGTAGGTAGCTTGAAGGTCCATACTAAGTACAGCTGATGGCAACTGTTACTAGAGGGGAGACAGGTGCATGGGAAGATGGTTGTCAAGTGCAAAGTATAGATGCCTCACATGTAACACTCCTATGCCACTAGAAGATCAGGAACAATGGGATATGTGAAGAATGACACACAGTGAGAGGGAGTCACCATACCCAAGTTAACGGTGAACCAACATTCTCAAGCAGCATGCAATCTCGCAGCACATCTAAGCCAGCCTTGCATTGCAACTCAATTTGTATTAAAAAACAACACATTTTACTGACTTTTACACATCACTCTACTTACTTTTTTCTCCTTCACACAAAATTAGGAAGCAATTGCTCTAGTGATTCAGTTTTTGTGTAACATACCACATGTAATAATTTTACACTTCTGGACTTTGATAGTTATTCTTTACCATCAAGGACTTCATTGTTTCAAAATATGAGAGTAGAGGGACTTTGAAAGTCTTTCATTTCATCATTAATCTTCAGATGCAGATGATTCTTTAGTGCAGATCTCTGGTTTTACAATTGGCAGCCATTTTTACTTGTTGCTTAAATGAGCTGCTATGTCTAGTAAACTATTTGGCAGCAACTTAATACAGGAGGCAATCATTAAATACTTGCTGATTCAGTGAATGGTGTAGGTAATGCATTACTCTCAAAATGAAGATATTGGTGTTGACTGAATGCATACCATAATACAAGAGGAATTGATTGACTGATTGATAAGCACTGCTAATGGGTGCTAATAAATTACTACATAATAGTATGGTCTTAATGCAAATTACTTCTGAGCTTCCAGATTATGACTTAAGATTGTTCCTATTTAAATGTGTGTAGAAAGTAATTCAATTGCTCAACAAGGGTACCTAATAATTCTGATTTAGATTTCTATTGGAATTTTGATGAATTTCATTTATTGTTTTTGCAAACTGAAAAATGATAATTAAATATTATTCTAAAGTCAAGTTTTAAGTTCCTAGAATACACATACAAATTTTTGCATATTAAAGGAAACTCATATCATAGCATATTTCAACATTTTATGTGCAATATGTTCCATATTATATTGTTTTAAAATAATTCTTAGAAGTTAAAAGATTTGTGCAATGTTAAGTGATATAGATTATACTTCACAAGATTCTGTGTAATTTAAGATGGTCCCTGTTACTTCTGTTAATGAACTGATTTAGCTAGTTCAAAGCAATATTAAAAGAGAAAAGGTTTCATTTCAAATTGAAAAAAGAAGTTATTTTGTAACTTATTGTTTGGTAAATGCTCAGTTGTCAAAACATCAAGGATCTTACTTTTAGCAATCCAAAAATGTCTAGTCTGTTAATATTAAGTCTTATTCTATGGGCTATATTAAAAATAAATTATCTAGCCATTCCATTTATGCAACATAAATGAATTTTAATTCTTTATTTTTTATGTTTTTATTCAATTTTTTGTATACATTTTATTCCATTTTTTTAAAAACATTTCTAAGTCCAAAATTAGGTACTACATGTTTTCTCCACTTAAATCTTAGACCCATAAATTAGCTTTGTGAAATGCAAGAGCTGCTGTTGAATTCTTCACATAATAATCTTCAAAATTCTACTTTGACACATGTCTGGAAGAGAATTCCAATCTACTTTAAGTTCATTTTCATTGTTTTGAATCGACGAATCTTAAAAACCACAAAAAACTGATATCTCCCGTAGGATCAGACTAGCTGTCCGGACCTTGCTCTCCCTGATGTCAATAACAAACCAAGTGCTACAACAGCACATTCTTTCTTAGAATAGTTACATAATGGACATTAATGAAAGATATAATTTAGAAGAACAGATTTAATTACAAAAATAAAAATAAAAAATCTCTTTCTTCAATGATGTAGCTCTAGAAAGCGATTCCAAAATGTATACTTTTACAATTTTCAAAAATTCAGAAAATTCAATAAATATCGGATCTAAGCCATTTTAATAAATGTATTCACAGGCAAAAATAAAGAAAAGAATTAGAGCAATTTTTGAGAAAATTTTGATTGTTATGGGAGGATTCATGTAAACTATTTAACCAAAATTAAAATTAATAGTATCCAAATTCAAGGGCCAGAGCATCAGTTGGTTTATTAGAGAATGTCATTTTAGATGGAAATTGTATCTTGTGTTTTTATGTTTTAATTTTTCACCCTTGATTAGGTTAATAAATTGGGAGCATAGTTGTTTCCACACACTTATTAAGTTAATAGGAAAAATATTATTTTTAATTCAATTTCACAATAACTTATTTTAATTTAACTATAAGAAATATAACTGAATAATTTAAAAAAAATTGAAAGACAATTGCCCAAACTAATGAAAGACAAAAAGATAAACCTCCTGAGGCCAGAAGTAAAGCATTGAATATTTTAAATTGACAGTTTGTACCTAAGGAACTGGGATTGTATAGAGCATCAATACAAATGGGCTCAACCGTACAGTATCCATGTCTTTGGGTTCCAAGAAAATGAAATTTTACTAATTATTGTCAGAGTATCATTTGAATTTGAATTGTTTATTTAATTTTCAGATCATTTATGTCTGATAATAAAATTGTGTAATTTAGAAGGCATATACAACACCGAGCTTGACAAACACTTGAATCCCTTTGTGAACATTTTTCTTATTAGAAATTCATTACAATAACGCTGAATGTTGCAGAATATTACTAAATAAAGGATATAACCATAATTAGTCTGGAAAGGCAGCAGGATTGCCTTGCAACATTAGAGGACTGTGTCCCGAGACAAATATTTTAATCAAATTCAACGGTTTGGATAAAATATTTTAGGATATCATTTTTTATTCTAATCGATGAAAGTCAGTTTAATTATTGTTATACCATTGTTCTCTGAAACTGATGTCTTACAATTTTTAATGTAGAAAATGAGCATTTCTCTGCACAGTTGTCATCATCATGCTTGTAAACTTTCCTGAAAGGATTTCTCAGACACAACATTGAAGTATAAATCATTAAGGCTAAGAGACATGGGGAGACTACAAAAGAAATGGTTAGATCAGTAATACTTAGGGGACTAACCCCCCCCCCCAACCCAGGTCTTCTCAGAAAAAGGTACAGATAATGCACCAAGCAGTCACATCATTATTAGTATATAATGATTACAGAATAAGAACATAAAGATGACCAAAATTAATTTTCAGGGCAATGCTGTGGGAATTTTACAGATATCTGCAATCAAAAGTGTTTAAGATACTTGCACTCATTCAGAACTTCATCCAATAATTGATAATAATTTTCTAATAGTTTAAATCTAATTTTTTATGCATCAATGTCAATTTTTGTAATTCACTAAAAAAAAGGAATGTTGATAATCAATAGTTTCAAAAAGACTATATTTCATCAAAGTACAAAACTTTCAAAGAGTTTTTTTAAATTTTATATACTCTAAAACGTGACATTTCACGTAATATATAGGCATTCTCTTATGCATATTAATATGCATATGAGGAAGGAGTACAAAAGAGGCAATGTTTACATCAGAAACAATTTTGAACAGATGCAACAAAGTTAATCTATCAACTTACCTGTTACAATTTGAGAAAGCTTATGATAAGAGTAGACCAGGAATTAATGTGGCAAATACTAGAAGAAGAGAACATATCTATAGAAAACATAAAAGGAATCCAAAGCTTCTACACTGACTAACAGATGAAGATAAAAATCAACAGTGCTGAATTACAAGCAAATAGGGTGAAGAGATGTGGGAAGGCCATAAAAGAAATGTGTAGATCAGGAACACCTAGAGGTGAAAGCCTTCTGGTCTACTGGGAAACTGGTCTACTGGTGGCAGTCCTAGCATCTTGCAGTTGATGATAATGATTTATATGCATAATCCAGTGTGAATAAAAAAAAATAATATATTTATGCCTGAAAATGAAATCAAATTTTGATGATTTTAGTATGAAAGTATTAAAAATAAAGGACATAATCATGAGATGATGGAATTAGTAAAAAGTACAAATTATGTAAATGTTTGGGAGAGAACTGACCAAAACATGTTCAGATAGATCAGACAATTAAAAAAATTGTAAGGATAAAACTCAAATACCCCAAAATAAGAAAAAAATATTTCATTTGTAAATATCTACATTCTTGCTTTACGAAGAAGGGGCCAAGTATCAATTGAGATGGAGCAGATTTAAAAAGAAAAAAAAAGTTGTAATAACTTGACAAAACAACAATGAAATCAGTTAAAAATAGAAATAAACAGGTAGAAGGGAGAAAAATGGCGAACAGAAGTTATAACAAAGTATAAAAAGGTTTTTAATGTATTCTTATTTTAGATTGTCATTGTTATAACATTGTGAATGAATTTGATTCTAACAAGGTATTAAAGGTATGGCGTATATTCATATGTAAGGTCTCTGCATTAATCAAAAATGTTTCTTGAATGCATTATCCAAAATGGCAAGGCTGTCAAAATGTATGTATGAGCAAAATCAATGCAATGTCGAGAAATTGAGTTTAATTTTGGGCCAATCTCTTCATTGTTGTTAACAAGTTCTTTTATTCTTTGTTTGAGAGCATGTTTTGTCTGTTTGACATAAGCAACGGATCCATCGCAACAATTAATGGAATAAACTACATTTTCTTAAAAAGATTTTATCCTTGAAATTTCAAATTCAATTTTGGTTATGGCAGAATTTATTTCTAATTTTTATGTCAATTTTAAATTAGTAAAAACTTTTTCCAAAGGTAATTATTTATTTTAGGAACATATGGATAAGTGATTGGGTGACATTGACTAGTATTGATAAATCGACGGCCAGACTTGTAGTTGTTTGTTTATTACAGTTTGCGGCCAGTGGCACACTATCTTCTTGAAACCAATTTGTTCCTATACAAACATTAGTATGCATGATAGAAATGTCTAAAAAATTTAACAAACCATTGGTTGATCTCTCAAATGTGAACTGAATTAATGTGTTATAGGAGTTAAATGCTTCTAGAAATTTTGAAAGAACATTGACATAGAGGATGGTCGAAATATTATTGACGTATAATTTTTTTTTTTTTAAATGGCTTCAGGGTTTGCAAGAGTGAATTATCCAACCTTCACATAACGATGTCAATAAAAACGCAACTGAGAGAACCACCAGAGTACATTATAATAAATGGTATTTTTTTTTACTCTTTGTATCAAGTTTTTGTATTATCATAATTAACTATGAAATAATCCTATTTTCTTCTTAACAAAATAAACTTTATACTACATTAGTTCGATTCATGCTGTCACGTGGTTGTGTTTGGCTCAGTTGGTTAGGGCAAACGCTGTTACACGAACTATTAAAGGCTGGTTCGATCCCACGTTCGGGCAAGAAATTTGCACTGCCAATTATGTGCGATTGAGATGACCAGTTAACCGTAAGATATAACTTACGGGATATATGAATCCCATTCGCGTTTCCCTGCTGCTCTTGTGGTTTGGTGAGTCATGAAATGGGTACAAAAATTTCAGGTGTCTTGTGTAAGGTGTCTTGGTTGAATAACTCGATACCTAAGGAATACCTGTACATTTTCTTGCCCCTCTCCCCTCCCCTTAACTTCCAGTTAATTAGTATAATCGGTTCTCGAAATTCATTGTAATTCTATGTAAATAGAGTAATTTAATCTGTGCTGTTATAGAAATTTTGTTAATTGACCATTTATTCAATATACATGACGCAATTTTTCAACAATTTCATGGTGTATTGTGATCATTGTTACGCAGGTCACACAATATCACAGCATATTGTGGTCACGATCTGTAAGGACACTGACTATGGTGTTAATCCATAGTGAGGGTACGTATTGATACGTATGAGGCATCGGAAAGAGTACTTCCATTTGTTTTGAAAATGGGCGATGACATTACACAATCTGCCTTATAAAATGAATCTCCTAAATTAATTCGCGATCGTCCTTTTCAACTGGGGTAGTGGCACCAGAATTGTGCTTATACCACTATTAAAATTTAGGGGTAACACAAAGAAGGCGCTGACATGGCTCAGCCAAGAGCGTCCCCAAGCGGCCAAAACATGAAATGACCACGACCGTGGCGTGGCGTACGTAATAGGAAGGAACTACGCGACGAGGCGGGTGGTTTGAACATATGTTTCAAATCCCATATTTTGCTCGTGAATAAGCAGACTTGGACCACACGGGCATTCATCCTGCATTTACCGGGACTCAGAATCATCTCGGTGGCAGGCGCATATAATTTTATCTGAGTATCAGCATTTAGCTGGATCCGATTGTTATCCCCAGGGTTGTTAGTCCTGGGGGTATGGCAGATGAAATGATTAGAGGGCAAATATTAATGAAACGAATTTTTTTCTTTTCAGTTGAGGATAATGCTGTTTAGTATAGACATCCATTTTATGTCTTGACAAAACAAAATGACCCACATTTATATGTAATTTTTTTTTTTTTACTTTTTCGCCGATTTTGATCAAGTAACTTTTTACATTTTAATGCATTTTTTGCTGATTTCATCGATTATATCATTTTAAAGGTACTTGCATCAAACGATATTTACGAGGTGCAACGAATGTTCACCACAGAATTCCTAAGTAGTCTATTCGATTTCTTCGCTCATATATTATAATGTCAGCCGTTGTGTTATGTAATGTTCGGTTCCTGTGCCGCTTATAGGCGCCATTCTCAATTCTGACAATTTCGCGATAAGTAAAGGTAGACATTTTCTTTTAAATATAGTCCAAACCAAAAGTTTGCAAGCTTAGTTCACTTGAACAAAAGGAAGAAGCCTGGATTACATCAGTAACATATCCAACAGCTTGAGTTGTTCATCTGAAGTGGTTTTGATCAATTATTTGTCTTTGGTTTTCGGGCATTTTTAAAGCATTTTGTTGATCTTTTTGGCAAGATTTAGGTCATCAAAATCCGACCCTTAATGATGAGGCGCAAAAGGACAACAGAGACACAAATACACCCACACCCGAGGCAGGACCTTCGACTTTCTGGCATCGCTACGGCACCAGTACAGGTACCTTAACGATCTCTACCATCAGGTCGGCCAAATCCCCCTTTTCTTATTAATTCTACTATTTTATTGTAGAAGTATACAAATTGAAATTGGAAATGAACGGGCATGGGGAAAGGATTTAAAATCAAGACAATTTTATGCAGAATTTAAAACATATTACATATTAATTAACAATTACATATACACACCTTCAATGACACATTCTCCTAATACATAATTTGTGAAAAAAAGAAAAAAAAACTAATATAATTTTGCTGTCCAATGACCTCTTGCAGATATTTTGCACTTAATGCTACAACATACATAGTTTCATAGAAATAACTTCAACATATAGCGCTATTTTCTAAAATCTAACTCCATTAATTTTCGGATAAATACAGAGATTTCGTTGACTGCCTTTTATACAGATACCAGGTTCTGCTCAACTGCGGCCTTTGCATTTAATTTGAATGTTATTGGTCACTCTCGAGAACGCTAAGTTGCAAAAATCAGTTTTTTTTAGCAATTGTCCAGCATTACACTTCAAACTAAACGTACTACATAAAATTAAAATTTTACTCAGTGACTTGCCATGGTACTGGAGAGAAAGATCTATCAGTTCTGTTTTCTCGACTTCTGCCAGACCAGCTTTTAAGGTCTGGCAAGAAACCATTTGAAGTATTTAATAGTCATTTATTACCCAAAAATTAAATCTCTTACTGTTACCGTTTATTAAATAAATGGTTATCCTGGCTTGAACGTTGAGCTGGCGCAACTGAATTTTTAAAAAAAATGAGGACAATCAAGTTGAACCAATAGTACTCTTCAATACTCATTCATTATTAATGTATTAAGAAAAAAATTAATTTGTTACTGTGGTTATTAATGAAGAAACCGCAGTTGTGGTGTTGGCTTAATAGTGAAGCTGGCACAACCAAATTAAAACTAGTAGTGCTAAAACTTAGCAATTTTCCCCGTAGAAGGCACTACCGAAAAAAAAAGGACATTTCAATAGAAATGACATGTTACATTTTGACACATCGTACTACGAAAACGATGTACATAATTGCCATTGTACTTACTACTTACATACTTATATTTTGTAGGGTGAATTTTTTTAGAAAAGCAGGGTGGCAACGTGTTTCATATCTCATAGATAACAGAACCCTTGGTCTAACTCCTAATCCAAGAAATTACGAAGTCTTCGCCCAGATTGTCCAAGAATGCTCCCGACAGAGTATCCCTAGAGGATGCTGTAAAAATTACGTGCCAGGACTCACAAAGGAGGGAACCAGCTTATATAAAGAATACAGCCGTCTGTTTCATGAGGATGCTTTTTCTGACGAATCAAAAGCCGCAGCCTCGAAGAATTTCTCTCTACCTTAAGAGAAACACACAACAACAAGAAAGCCTGGTCAGTTATTCGGAAACTCTCCTGCGACCCCACACAACCCAAGGTCTCCCCGAACGACACGCATAACCAAGTTGCCAACCATTACTACTAAATAGCAAACCAGTCGGTCAACCCGGCCACACACATAACAAAGAGAAAGTAATAATAAGTCCTGCCTCGGAGACTATTTGCATTAGTACTCCATTCAATACTCATGAAACCAAATTAAACATAACAAGCTCCGAAACGGTAAGGCGGCTTGGCATGGTCAACTCTCTACAGCAACAGTTAAAACATTTGCGAGAAAGCAGTTCCATGTTTCAATTCTTGTTCAAAACCAATCAAATTTCAAAACTTTGGAGAAATATAAATGATTGCTCGCTAAAACCGGAAGACCTGCGGATAAACCCAAACGTTTACCGGCCCAATATCGCTTCTATGTCATACGTACAAGCTAGTTCGAAAGGATTCTGTTGACAGAGACTGACCGCCATTGTAGAAGAGAAAATCATTCAGGACAGAGCGGGATTTAGACGGGCGATCCTGTACGCACACAACTCTTAACCTAACGCACACGCAGAGAACGGCTTCAAAAGGTCTCATACACGGGTGTGGCGTTCTTTGTCGACCTGCCATTCCGCCTACGACGCCATAATGTACGCAAGTTACTTGCCACGTATAACACCTAACCCGAGATTTCAACGTCGTCCATATTACATAAATCCCTCCTGAGTAACAGGCGCTTTTAGGTCTCACGCGAATAACAAGAACAGCAGGTGGCGCAATCTTCAAAATGCCTGCTCCAGGGCATGTTGCCCCACCTTTCAACATATATACCCAATGATCAGCCGCTGAACTGCCCGTTCCTTTATTTACGAGCAGACCTCGCTCAGTCATCCCAGTTTCTGCAATGCTAGAAAAGAAAACCTCAACTGAAGCTTTAAACAAAGCTTCTGGCTACTGACAGAAGAAGACGATCTCGAGTCGAACCCGTCTAAAACTGAAGTATGCGCATTCGACTTGCAGACACCGAGCAAGCTTTCAGAGGAAACTCCAAGGTAGTGGGGGGCGGACGAACTCCCCGCACACAACCCGAGCCCCGTCCTTGGAGTCGTTCATGCGACAGAGCCGTTACAATACAAGAAGACACTATACTAACACCAAATGGAAGTTGAAAGCCCGCAAACAACATGCCGCAGAAGATTGTCTGATCTAACTGGGGAAGCCGACCCCAGAGTCCTCCACCTATCCGCTCTCACCCTCTGCTACTAGCTGCAGGTGGAAATGCGCCTGCCCTGTTTTGCATAAATCCGCTCACGCCAAGAAGGTTGACACCGCCTTGTATCAATCCTGCCGCCATGTGACCGGCTGTCTCAAGCCCACACCCAATCCACAACTCTGTTCTTTCCGCCATCGCCCCACCAAAAATCCGCCGCGATATTTCCTGCAGAGCGGAAAGAAGCCATCAGGTGAACGCCTCTGCATGGTCAATCTCCCGCCCACCGAGGGCTCCGTCCCGCAAAAGCTTCCTTCAGACTTCACTGCCCCTCTCCAGAAACCAGCCGAGCAGGAAGGGCTTGACCTGTGGGTGGACGAATGCCGCCTATCAGGCCACCTCGTAAAACCCTCAGAGTCCCTGCCTCGGAGTTCCAAACAGCCGTGGACCATATGGAGATCCCTAAACAGACTGCGTACGGGTGCTGGTAGATGCAAATACAACTTGCAAAATGGGAATTCTTGGGTTCGTAGGCTTCCGCGGCCGGAGTCAATGCAGTCTTGGCTCTCCGGGATGAGCCGCGTCTCGGTCAATTGTACTGACGTTTCGGCTATCTTGCTGTGGCCTCCTTCAGAACTATACTGCTGCATCGAGGAACAAAACGTCGAAATCACATTTAAGCCAGAAAGAAAAAAAGGTTCAACTATGATTGATAATGATTCCAAGCACGCCAACTACTAATCCCGTAAGTGTATTGCATGCTTTTTCATTGGGAGGTGGCGGTGGTCGTTCCATCACTGTATGGCGAGATTCAGCACCGACCTTCTGTTGGCTAGCGAAGCTTTCCCCAATTAAGTATCTCTCGCCAGCGGGGCACTGCCCCAGCCGGGACAAGCTCTAATCTCCCGACCGGCATGTGTGGTGGTGTAGTGTACGTTAGTATAAGTGTCAAAGACATGGGATACAAAGTGCTTTCGATAAATATCAAACTGAAATATTCGACCAAAGTGATGACGAAACGAGTCATTTATTATGTCAAAGGTTAATAGTCTAAAAGTCATTAACTTGGATTTTCTCCGGGAAAGGAGGTTGAACAGAAGAACTCTCTTCCAAGCTGCCATAGAAGGATTGGACAACTTTCCGGATTTCGTTCAAGCATCGAAGATCGGAACCATTCGAGGGGTTGCATTCCCAACCGGAAGTGACGATAGAGACTGCGACATTTGCATCAAGGGGTAGATCGCGAGGCTATCGTTTCCGAAAGAAGCCGATCGAAGGACGACTAAATTGGAGCTCACGCACCCACAGATTAGTGCGGTCCAATGACAGCCAACTTGGGGTTTATTGTTGGATGATTTGTTTAAAAACTTAATCGTTTTAAAAGGAAATTCCATTTCGTTGTGTTACACATATTTTTGATTTCATTTTAAATATGAAAATGTTTACAATTTTTACAATACATTACAATAGTTATTGTTCAGAAATTTGTAGGACTGTCAATTACTAATTTACTGCAATTGAAAATTACAACACATTGCTGCAATAAAAAGTATTTAATTCAAAATTATTATATATTTACAGTATTTTGAGAATTTGAAGTATTTTAAATACGTATGTATTTAGTACATCAACTTCTAATGAAATTGTGAATATTTAAACTCTTAATGATAAAGTATTGTCAAAGTATTTTAATACTAAATTTAAAGTATTTTGCCCAACCCTAGGCAAACATAATTACATTTATTGATGATTTTTGAATATGGACTGATTCTTGAAGAACAAAACAGGATTTTGAAAAATTCAAACTTGAATCTCCTAAAACATTCCTCTGAGCAGGCATTACTGAAACTGGCTATGCTCATATCTTAAGCTTTCAAAGACAATACATAAATTCTAATGTTAATAAAATCTTAGGACCCTTACTTTTTGTTCTACATATAAATAATTTGTTTTCAGTTTTACCAAATGGTTCTATAATCTCTTACGCAGATGACACCAGCATCATTGTCAAGACATGGTCGTGGACAGAGATACTGCTTATAGCAGAGCTTATCAAGAAAAAATTTATGAAATGTCTATTCTTAAACCATCATACCTCAACATCTCTAAAACTGTATAAATTGTAACGTTGAAAATGCAATAACATAACAGCAACAGTACTGTAGTCATGTGTGTACTGCTTATCTATGCTATTTCTATTAGGCCAGTTATTAAAGATACTCTTCTCAAAATTAAAGCTTTCATAATATTCATTTTTACAATTGAACATTTTCAATACAAAACATTTGCTTATGATATATTATGCATTCTTCAGATTTTGAACTGACAAAAGAAGCCCCGATATGTTCTATGAAAATATCAGTTCAAAAAACAAAAGTTATGGCCTTGCAAGACAAGAACAGAAAAGAGCCAAAATTGTAATAAATGGAGAAATAATGAAACCATACCGAGGAGGATTAGAAAATAAATTGTATAAATACAACAGAATCTGTGGAAAAATTAAAACAACACTTTGGCAGAGACGTGGATGCAAAAATAAAACTAAAAATTTACAATATGATGGCTAAATCTATAGCTATGTGCAGCTCTGAGACATGGATAATGGAAGAGAGAATCAAAAAATACAAACAGCACATAGTAGATTTCCAAGACACCTTGTAAGAGTTACAAGAAGGGATAATCTGAGAAACAAAGGCATTAGAAAGAAACTAAAAACTAAAGACTTAGGAAAGGAAATAGAAAAGAAAGAAAATCGCAAGATTACCTTAAAAGAATGAACAATGTTGGCCGAAACTAAAATGGAAATACAAACCAGCAGGAACTGACATTGGAAGACCAAGAAAGAAGTGGCAACAACATGAACCCCTGGAAGACTAACTACCAGGAATACTGCATAACTAATGGAACAGGCTGTTAAGCCCAAACATCTTACGGTTCATGATGACAACAACGATGATGATGATGATAAGGGTATTATGAGTTCTTTTGTTTGATAGCTATATACAGTACAATTGCTTGGGAAGGTACCTACAAAAAT